>CP045897.1:26701027-26734217 GCA_013387185.1 Caligus rogercresseyi
CAAGAACTCAGAAACAGCAGAGTTGATTATTTTTGTATTTCTCAACTTTCTTTCAATGTATAAGATATATAAAAAATACATTTCTGGAATAAGTTGACTTCAAATCGTTTACAACGAATGGAATTGTTTATCGTCCTTTCTTAACCTTGTAAAGCTTTAATCATAAATGTAGAAACTTTTTTCACCTCCTATATTGACCCCACCTCATTCGAAGTAACTGCCGTTTGAAGTCCATTTGTGATGATCTTAAGTTACACCAAAGAAATTTAGACATAATTGAAACACATGGTATTAAAAAATCATTATTGAAAATAATGCAAAAAGTATTTTTTCCCCGTTAGATTTATTTAAAAAACCCGTTTGAAAATGTATATTTGACCCACTTCACTCCTTTTGATTAAATGTTTTGTTTATATTTTTTAAATAAAGAATAGATATTGTTTTTAAAAAAATATTTTTAATTTAATTATTAAAAAATAACATGAACTTTCAAATAAAAGATTTATTTGAACAGTATTTAAAAAAAAGTATATTATTTCTTTTTCTCCAAGATAAATATCGTATCAAATAACAACAACAATTATGTTGCAATCAATCATAGAAGCCTTTAACAACTTTCTACTGATTTGTTAGCTGGATTGAAAGTGGTTCAAAGGTTATCTCAGACTGAGTTGGGCTATAAAATAGTCCTCAATATTTATACATTCAGGAGATCTGCAACACTTATATTTATGTTATTACCTCCGCGAAGGAGATATTGTTTTCACCGGCGTTGGTTTGTTGGTTGTTGGTTTGTTGTGTCAGCAGGATAACTCAAAAAGTGCGGAACGGATTCGGATGAAACTTTGTGGAGTTGTTCGAAATGCCAAAAGAAACAAGTGATTAATTTTTGGCATCTCTGAGTGCTTCTTTAAGATTCAAAATGAGCTAAATACTAATAAATATTTCAAGTTAGCCTACTCTGCCAATAGATGTCACTGTGCTGTGCTCTCAAAGAGGAGAGCACAGCACAGCAACATCTATGTGGCAAATGACAAAAGACCAAGTGATTCATTTGGTGGGGATCGGCGGAGGTTTGCACTCTCTGAGTCCTCTAGTTGTGTATTTAATTTAATTACACATTATGATTAAGAAGTATATTAATGATGAACTCATATTATTTTAAAGCTTGATTTGTAAAAAAAACTTTTTTAAAGCATGAATCATTAATTTTATAATTAATACAAATGATGAAATGCCATTATTGGGCTTCATCCCTCAACCAAAATAAATTTAATATTGTTTAGTATAATAATCAAAAATATAATTGAAAAACTTAGGATAATAATTAGTTGCTATGCAGAAAAGGTCCAAGTGAACAAATCATAATCAATCCAAAACTTACTAGATCCAATCATAAGGTAATCTTTATAAAATATAAAGCTGCCACTATGTGATTTTAAATCTAAATTAATTTATTCGTGTTGTTTTGATTAAAAAGGATCTTGAATACTTAATTATTATATATATATCTATAGATATATACACACACACATAATAAATAGCTTATAATAATATATCTATATATAATAATCAAAGCATTTTATCAATATAATTTAAATTTGTTAAAAATAGAATATTTTCTTGGATCTATATAATACTAGGTCTAGTATTACAGTAAAGGTATCGTAGGTCACCTTTTTGAAGCGTAGGATTTTCTCTTTCATATCCAATTAAGTTCAGCATTTCTTTTTCTTGCTGCCATGAACCTATACACATCTGTTTTTTTATTCTATCTCTGCTTGATAAAACAATAAGCGCTCAATAAAAGTACCAAGTTATTCTTGAGTAATGTATGGTTTGGCTATATTTTATGTATTTTTATCCCCCTTTTTTTATCCCTCAGCCTTCAAATTAGCTTCCTTGTCTTTATTGCTCAGATTTGAAGAAACGTAATGGTCTCCATTTTATGGATAAGGACATAATGACAAGGAATAAAGGGCTTTCTAAAAAAAAACTGGATTGTGCTAAATACTATTACTTACGTTGTACATTGTGGCTCTTCTAACTCTCTATATGGTACTCAAACATACCTTCCAATACTTATTATTATACACTCCGAAGAGAGGGGGAAATACAGCTTATGGTATTATCATCTCTTTATTGCTATATGAAAGCCCTTCTCTCTCTCTTTTTCAACAAGATTTACCCTTGTAAAAATAAATCTAGGTCGATTGTTTTTCTTTTTTATATGTTATATTTGTTATTTGTTTGTATTATGCTTCCTAATCAATAAAAATGAAGAGCATTTTTTTTTCTCCACCCCTTCATCATTTTTATAAACACATTATATATTCATCCATGTTTCCCCCGCCAAATATATATGTTGATTTCATTCTTCTCTGAATACCTTTTATTTGCTTTAGATAACAAAGAGTTAAAGATGGGATTTGGTAGGAAAAAAACCCTTTGCCGGTCTCGGTAGTCGGTAGAAAGCTGTGTCCAATCAGAAATAGGAATAAAAAGTGAGCCTCCTGCTCCAAGTCTGTATCGACACTTTCCTCTAGGAAGGTCTTATATTGACTCCTGTTGTCCTGTAAATTCACCAACTGCTCGAAATTATTGGCCGTCAGAGAAGACCTCTTGGTGCAGAGGACATTGCCAGCGGTACCGAATTACCTCTCAACGGTAGCAGAACTAAGCAGGGATGTATCATATTTTAGGAATAACTTTACCCAGGCGTCACGGTGACCTTCAGGAAACTGCTCCTTTATGACGACGTGATCCCCCGTTGGTGGCCTCCAGTTTTATGGCCTCCTCCAGCGTAGAGTTGTTACAAGTTTGTGTTGTGTAATGTTTAGCGGATCTTGATATTAAATTATTTTGTAATACAAAATATGATTTTCGCTCTTCAATCTACTGCTATAGATAGATCAAGTAAGCAAGAGTGCAATCGGTAGCTTTTTTTAAAATATATCACAAGCAAAATCTGCCACTAGACCTACCGAATATCAATCGGTAATCCCAGCTCTGCAAACCATGGAATAATCAATTAAATATGTAAATATTGCCTTTGGGCATTGTAATCTGAGTTTAAGTAATCGTCATCACGAATGGTATGACGTCACATGCCCTATTGATTGGGTGTAATTATTTGAGTTAATGTGTTATTCGCTTCGTAGTGAGTGGAATACAGAATTGCGTTATACATAATATTATTGAATAAAGAAGGTAGTTTTATAAATGCTAATTAAAATAGAAAAATTGTTAAAATTAACAGTGTCTAAAAAATGAAAAGTCATTCCCTAAGATGGGTTCCTCGTTCTATCTTTATATATCCCTTCAACAATCTCACCGTCTAGGCTACATGCTCAAATAAAGATTCCTTCAGAATTAACGCATCATAGAAATGAGTCTTTTAAATAATATTTCGTTCGATTTATTGTTCTTGGATTTTCTTCAAATAGATTTAACCCCAGTATAATTATTTTCTTCAAAATGTTTTAAGTAGAGAAAATAATTCCTTAATTTATGATTCATTTTTTACTGAATGAAATTATAAATTAATGAATTAAGAAATGTACGAAATTGAATCTTTTTTAAAAGGAGTCATTTTTCCCATCAATAAAATATACACATATTGGAATGGTATGAAAAGAGACAAAAATATATACGTGCACAGTTATTAAATGGTTTAATCTGTGCTTCATTTAAGACACAGAGACTCATTGGAATTCAAGAAGGTAGACTCAAGAATATATACATACATCCAAGAACCGTCAGATTTTTTCAACATTTCCATTCAAGAACCTGTCAATATTTCACAATTCCAAGTAGATAAATCAGGCAATAAGGGATTGAAGTATTCAACATTTCTCTACTACGCTGAATAAAGAACTCTCACAGAATAATGTTAACAAGGAGAAAAAAAATATTTTCGCTGAATGTGAGTATTTTAAAGGTTCTTAGTCGTATAAAACCAATTTTAAGAAACAATAAGATAAACCAATATTGTGCAAATAATTTTCTTGTGTAAGCCACAAAAAGAACTGTGAGTCATTTGTTAGCTGAATGTGAAGCCACTAGATTTGTCTGTGATAAAATTGCATTAAGAGTTTACTCCAATTTTGAATTATTTTAAGACGAAGCACTTTTCCTTTTTATATATATCGGCCCTTTTCAGGAGGAAATACATTTTATAATAAAAAAACTTTTAATGCCTTGTACGAATTTCGGAGCAACAAGATTGTTTTACCACAACATTTTGAATCTCTTTTAGATAGACTCTAGTAGTTTAGTTTTAGAGACCTCCTTTTTTTGTTTTACATCTATTGCGTTTGATCTTGTAATTGGTTATGATTGATAACACAGGCCAACAAAAATCAACAAAAAAAAAAAGGTCGGACTAATTTACCATAATTCATATAGAGTTTTATTCACTGATTCCAAATATGGTATTCATTTTTCAAAGTTAGTGATAAATTCAGAGCTAAATGGATTTCAATTTTTTTAGCATTTATTAGATTCAGAGCCATTTTTGGCATACAAGGACTGAAGTATAGAAAAATAAAAAGCAATGATTTGATAGAGCTTAGATCAAAGTACTCATTTCAATTTTTACTTCGTCTCTGGCACATTTAAACTTTAAAATATATGTCATTTTGTACGAAAAATGAAGGGTTTTTCTTAGAGACTCACTGTTCCTCACTGCTCCTCACTCAAAGGTCTTACATCATTAAAAATTGATATGAATATGAAGAAAAAATATCAAGCTTTAATTTGATATGCTTAATATTCCATAAAATGCCTTATTTTAATCAAAATTAGCAAATGAATATTTTTTAAATCCTCTCTATTTTGCCCTTTTTTAGAGAAATTCATAACTCACCCAGTGAGATAGAAACAGAGAGAGAGAAACTGACGTCACAACGTATGTAAACAATAAAGAGTAATTTTCCTTCTTTCATTGGAATTTGAGTGTTTTTTCCCGGAAATCTTCCGAGGATCCAGGATTCCTAATGAGTGGCCTGCCGGCTGTGCCGTCGTAGACAACATTTGTGAGAAGAATTCATCGTGACACAGCCTCGGATCAAGCATGGAGCAAGGAGTGGAAGCTTAGGAGGACATGACTCCCCAGAGGGTGCTTAGCCTATTCTCTTTGCATCAAAGAGGATGATGAGTCGGAGACAGACAGACCCTCAAGGACATTACCCCCCTCCTCCTCTCTCTTCCTTAAGGCTGGTTGGCTGGCTCATTCCGTCTGCTCAAAGAAGATGACGTGTCGGGCACCCCGGAGGGAGGGAGGAATGGACTCCCGTGAGAGAGAGAGAGAGAGAGAGTCATTGCCTTTGTCCTGTCTACCTACTAGCCTATTCTATCGGGGAGTCTCCTTTTCAAGTGAGACACAGAGAGAGAGAGATAATTAACTTATTATCATCCTGAAGAGTCTCGGGATCGAGAAATAGTGACTTTACACATAGAAGTGGAATCTTTGGGCACCTGGATCGTGAAAAGAGGAAGTTCCTCATGACCTATTCCTACTCATTCGTCTTCAAATATCTACCCTCCCTCCATCCCCCTCTTCCGGATCTGTCTCGGATGACTACAGAGACTCCACTCATGAAGCCTCCTCCTACACGTCTCTTGGACTCGAACGTCTAGAAGAGGAAGTCTCTCAGGCATTGCTCTTCCTCCCTCCGGGTCTCGGATGACTACGGAGACTCCACTCATGAAGCCTCCTCCTACACGTCTCTTGGATTCGTAATTCTAGAAGAGGAAGTCTCTCAGGCATTGCTCTTCCTCAACAAACAAATGAAGGAGTCCTCCTCACCCTCCGAGTCTCATAATTTGGAAATCAATGGTTATTCTCCTGATGAACCCAGCATATTCGTCTCCTTTGGAACCGTGGATCTTGAAGGAGGACTCCATTATGGCTTCACCCCTTTCTCTTGCAAATATGTAGATTGCTTCATGGTTCATGTATTTATAAGGAACATCATTATTCTTCAATGGATACTATACACTTCTACCTTGGGACCTTATATTTTGTAATGAAGCCCTCTGAACAGACTCTTTTTTTATTTTATAAGATTTTCCTCTTCTTTGACATTTATATAAAGTGAAACATATTTTTCCGTTTTCGTCGTGTTTGAAGGAAGAACCCCAAACGACCACTTTATATTTACATATTTCATAATTCAAGGGTGATCTGACTTATTTCACATTTATAGGTTTTATATTCTTGTATTGAAATAAAAACACCTTCACAACTTTTGTTGATTTTTCTAACGATATCAGCTCGTATTTCTTGTAATTATGGTAAAAGTATTTTGTAATATAAATATAAAGAATTATTCTAAAAGAATACACAACAGAGTATTGATCTTCACAATTCTTAAGTGAAGGTAAGGTGTTCGTTAATATATTTTATGATATAATCTGTATTTCTGCCCCCTAAAGAAAGAAATGCTTATTACTACTATAGTTAAAATTTACAAATAAAATATAGCCCATTAATAAAAATCTGAAATGAAAATAGTTATCATTGACCTTATCATGAGTATACTTGATGCTAATTTATCACTTAAGGTCCTACCTAATCTTGTCTAGCCTAGGAATTGCAGAAAAGTATTAATTACCTACTTAATTATATTATTAAACGTTTTGATTTTTATATAAAACATAATTTGTCTTACATCACTTATAGGAACTAGAATGGAGTCCTTAGACAAGATACTGCTCTGTAATAATTTTTTAAACACAAATCTGACTCTGGCCACTTCCGTTTCCAAGTTAATTACGCGAAGTAAAAGGGAAAAATTTCCTTTTAGTGTTTATTACTCTCATTTCCCTGAATAAACCTCTTCAACGCAGCACACAGTGACTCGATATTTAAAAAAAAAAATACATGAAAAAGCAAGGCACTGAGTTTTGCACTAATAATAACAAATATTAAAAGTATAGATATAAGTATAAAAATAGATGTCAAATGAGTGATCAAGTGTATATTTCGGGTGTATCAATCAGAGTATCTGTACGAATATATGCGGTAAATATAAAATAAGGATAAAATAAATATCCCAAGTGGAAAGAGACTCCGTTGAAATTATTTGTAGAATCTTTGAAATAATATAAGGAATTTATTTCACTCTCATGGATTCAAATGTGAAAAGCTTGGTGTAATTGAAGATTCTATGGTCGAAACGCGACGTAAAGAATGGTAATAAGTCACCAAATTCTAAGATGATCGAATTTGTCAAAATTATGGCTCCAATCTAGGAAGGCAAATTAAAAGGGGAAGCAAGAAGCCTTGAAGTATCCATCCTTTTTAAATCAAGAGGTCCAAAATTTCCCTTTCCATGCATGAAGTCCATTGTTTTCGACTCCGAGACTAATATGGTGGGTTGATCCGGAGAATATTATATCATGGACATTGATTTCCAAATTGCAAGCCTTTAGAGATGAGACTCGAAGGGTGAGGAGGACTCCTTCATTTGCTTGTTGAGGAAGAGCAATGCCTGAGAGACTTCCTCTTCTAAACGTTCGAGTCCAAGAGACGTGTAGGAGGAGGCTTCATGAGTGGAGTCTCCGTAGTCATCCGAGACCCGGAGGGAGGAAGAGCAATGCCTGAAAGACTTCCTCTTCTAGACGTACGAATCCAAGAGACGTGTAGGAGGAGGCTTCATGAGTGGAGTCTCCGTAGTCAACTGAGACTCGGAGGGAGGAAGAGCAATGCCTGAGAGACTTCCTCTTCTAGACGTACGAGTCCAAGAGACGTGTAGGAGGAGGCTTCATGAGTGGAGTCTCCGTAGTCATCCGAGACCCGGAGGGAGGAAGAGCAATGCCTGAGAGACTTCCTCTTCTAGACGTACGAATCCAAGAGACGTGTAGGAGGAGGCTTCATGAGTGGAGTCTCCGTAGTCATCCGAGACCCGGAGGGAGGAAGAGCAATGCCTGAGAGACTTCCTCTTCTAGAATTACGAATCCAAGAGACCTGTAGGAGGAGGCTTCATGAGTGGAGTCTCCGTAGTCATCCGAGACCCGGAGGGAGGAAGAGCAATGCCTGAGAGACTTCCTCTTCTAGACGTTCGAGTCCAAGAGACGTGTAGGAGGAGGCTTCATGAGTGGAGTCTCTGTAGTCATCCGAGACAGATCCGGAAGAGGGGGATGGAGGGAGGGTAGATATTTGAAGACGAATGAGTAGGAATAGGTCATGAGGAACTTCCTCTTTTCACGATCCAGGTGCCCAAAGATTCCACTTCTATGTGTAAAGTCACTATTTCTCGATCCCGAGACTCTTCAGGATGATAATAAGTTAATTATCTCTCTCTCTCTGTGTCTCACTTGAAAAGGAGACTCCCCGATAGAATAGGCTAGTAGGTAGACAGGACAAAGGCAATGACTCTCTCTCTCTCTCTCACGGGAGTCCATTCCTCCCTCCCTCCGGGGTGCCCGACACGTCATCTTCTTTGAGCAGACGGAATGAGCCAGCCAACCAGCCTTAAGGAAGAGAGAGGAGGAGGGGGGTAATGTCCTTGAGGGTCTGTCTGTCTCCGACTCATCATCCTCTTTGATGCAAAGAGAATAGGCTAAGCACCCTCTGGGGAGTCATGTCCTCCTAAGCTTCCACTCTTTGCTCCATGCTTGATCCGAGGCTGTGTCACGATGAATTCTTCTCACAAATGTTGTGTTCGACGGCACAGCCGGCAGGCCACTCATTAGGAATCCTGGATCCTCAGAAGATTTCCGGGAAAAAAACACTCAAATTCCAATGAAAGAAGGAAAATTACTCTTTATTGTTTACATACATTGTGACGTCAGTTTCTCTCTGTTTCTATCTCACTGGGTGAGTTATGAATTTCTCTAAAAAAGGGCAAAATGGAGAGGATTTAAAAAATATTCATTTGCTAATTTTGATTAAAATAAGGCATTTTATAGAACATTAAGCATATCAAATTAAAGCTTGATATTTTTTCTTCATATACATATGAATTTTTAATCATGTAAGACCTTTGAGTGAGGAACAGTGAGGATCAGTGAGTCTCTAAGAAAAACCCTTCATTTTTCGTACAAAATGACATATATTTTAAAGTTTAAATGTGCCAGAGACGAAGTAAAAATTGAAATGAGTACTTTGATCTAAGCTCTATCAAATCATTGCTTTTTATTTTTCTATACTTCAGTCCTTGTATGCCAAAAATGGCTCTGAATCTAAAAAATGCTAAAAAAATTGAAATCCATTTAGCTCTGAATTTATCACTAACTTTGAAAAATGAATACCATATTTGGAATCAGTGAATAAAACTCTATATGAATTATGGTAAATTAGTCCGACCTTTTTTTGGCTGTTGGCCAGTGTAATATATCCCATGTCCCTATATCGGCCCGAACTAGTATTTAAGAGGTTTGTATTTTGGATATGTTAATCTGTATGTAGATGATTGCATGTATTGAATAAATAGTTTTGTACGATGTACAAAAAAAGTATTGTGCAAACAATTAGAGCTTTATTACCTCCGCCGAAGGAGGTATTGTTTTCACTGGCGTTTGTTGGTTGTTAGTTTGTTGTTTGTCAGCAGGATAACTCAAAAAGTACTGAACAGATTTGGATGAAATTTTGTGGAGTTGTTTGGAAGTGCCAAAAGGAAGAAGTTATTAAATTTTGGCATCTCTGAGTGCAGAATTAAGGCGCCAAATGAGCTAAATACTTCTAAATTTTTCAAGTTAGCCTACTCTGCCAATAGATGTCGCTGTGCTGTGAAATTGGGTGCCGGGAGCGTCTTCCTCTCGGAATTTCCGTCAAGGGGAACTCTCCCCCGTCTCTCTACGCTCCCCAGTCGTGAAAAATCCGCCTCGGAAGGCTCATGACGGCGGAGGTTTGCACTCTCTGAGTGTATATATGCCTCTAGTTAAACTATGCGACATGTTGTTTATCCATATCATATGGAATAAAAATTTTATACTCCATAAATATTTTATAGTCAATATTAATTAAAATATTTTTATCCCTGTATCTGTATATTGATCAAATATTTTTAAAATTTTATGGATTAGTTTATGCAGAGAATGATTTTTTAAGATAACTCTTCAGGTACTTTTGAAAACCTACATAATCAAAATATACTCTACTATTTCGTTTGTTTGTTCAAGGGCAGGAAAAAGGAAGCACTAATGATGAATAAACACAGATTGACCATATTCCGATTTTAGCCATTGACACACATCCGCATTTAATCATTTAAACTCTACCTCGGAAAAACCAAAAGATGTTGAATTCTGAAGAATGATTGGAAGATGTTGGTTAAAGCAATGTAGAGTGATTCCTCTTTTATTCGCTATTTATTTGGTTGTATTACAAAACGTCGACTTACATAATGTCGACTTACATACACCGACTTACAAAACGTCGACCTTGCAAACGTCGAACTTACAAAACGTCGACCTTACAAAACGTCGAACATTCCTCGATTCAGGGCCCCCAGATAATCCCGAATAACTGTCTGATTTATGTTTCATTTTTTTGTTTTCTACAAAATGATATTTCAAACCCCACAGTCACTTTTTGTTTGCCTTCAAGAGTCACTTCTATTAAAGGACCAGACCTCATCGATGACAATTATCATATTTATCCCACCCATTTCAGAAATATACACTCTGATTGTCTTCCTATTTTGTGGTTTCCGGGTTAAATATCGAAATTCTATGGATATCCATCGGAGCTACACATCATCCAAATCTTATATCCGAATCTTACTGACTTGTTCCTCATATAATGATTTGCACCTAGTAATCCACTATATGGGATCATGGATTATCCACGCTAAGTCTTTCGTAAAGCCCGCCACACTGAAAAACAATTTCTTTAAGCATGTCGTATAAGGGTAAGATTTCAAAACTCTAGATTTGTCTAATTGGGAGTTGAAAACAATTGTCAATGTCTTCAGTTACTTCCACAAGAATGGAGTCTTGATGCAGATATTCGTCGTCATTTTCTTCGTTACTAAGTATATCCCGCTCACTATTCGTTGGAAATCGAAACACAATCTAGATTTCCTTACTTTTGATGTCTTCGATCTCTTCTGTAGCACAACTGAAGACGTCATGGGATATTTTAAATATTCTCTAAATCATTTGAATCATAAAATTAATTGAAATAAATATAAATATTAATAACTTACTATTCACCTATGTCATCCATTATAAAAATAATTATAACACACATTTGTCTTTTAGTTATTTGTACTTATATGTACTAACGAACGTAAACCGAATTGAAAGGAAACAAAGAATTATACGCAAAAACGTAGAACATGAGAATTAGTACCAATAGGTGCCAACGTTCCCCTTTTGGGAACATCCTTTTAAAAGTCGATTTAAGTATACTAGAATATTAATATTATTTAAAAAAATAGTTCTATGAAAATCTTTAGTATATTTGCTTATCAAAAAAGTTTTGAAATAGTAATAATACCAGTTTTTACCCCTATTTTTCTTATTATCTAAAGATAATTCAAAAACTTTATAAACTCGTTTTTTCAAAGCCCTCAAACAAGTATTAAAATCGTTTTTCGTTTATTTACAATAAATCTATTTTGTTTTCTAAGCTTTAATTAATAATATAAATTTATTTAATTTTGTTTTTATTGAATATGACGCAATGTTGAACACTTGAAAAGTATTTTCCGAAAGGGGAACGTTGGCGTGTAAAGGGTTAACCCTTAAGCGTACACTCTTGATTTCATCTTTAATTCACCTAAGGGACTTTGAAAAGTCTACGTTCTAACCCTAAGACCGTCCCCACTAACCCTAAACTAACCCATATTAGCCCGACAGTTAGTACAGAACCAATATTAAATTTAAAACTGTACTTCCTCCTAAGCATAGTTTTGGCACACAAATATTTTTAATTTAAATTTTTTTTTCGAAGTTCATCGTTTTGTAAGTTCGACATTTTGTAAGGTCAACGTTTGTAAGGTCGACGTTTTGTAAGGTTGACGTTTTGTAAGTCGACGTTATGTAAGTCGACGTTTTGTAATACAACCATTATTTGATGGTATATATTATTTTGATTTTGTGGTATGGTACTCAGGGTATTTTATTTTATTTGTGTTTATTCCAGTCGCTAATTGAACGTCAACAATCTAGAATTCACTGTCAGTATATTTTGTTCTTCAATCCTTGGAAACACTAAACTAAAAGCATCATAAATACTATTGGAGATTCTTTACACAAAAAGTGAGCCATGAAATGGAGCACGAATGGATATATATATAATATATATATATATATATATTATTATATATATATATATATATATACTATATACATATATAGATATATATATATAATGTATCTAGTTGAGTAGCTTCGGAATATACAATATCAGAGTGAAAGAATATAAATAAGAGCAGATCATTTAGCTAATCGAATATAATTAATATGTGAAATGCATATGATTCCTTTGGCTGACAAACTCTATTTTGTTTTTGCAGTTTAACTAAAAGACATTAAAACAATAATACGATTTAACAAAATGGGACGTTCTACTCAGGTGTAACCGAAGGGGTAAATAACTAACACCTCCAGTTATCTCATGTAAATTGATATACATTTCATAAAAGGGAATTCGTTATATACAAATGGGCTACAAATAGGAGCTGGAAACAAATAGGAGTGATGGACAAATAGGAGCAGGGTGACAAAGAGAATCAGAGGAGTCCATCAGAAGTGTTTATACCATAATGGCATGTTTCGATTAGAGGAATTAAATATTTAGCACCGGTGAATTCAAGGCCTCACAACTATTTAATTCACCATGTGGTATGCTGTAATTTTTTAATATTCTTATTAGCTTATGCGTTTTTGGTTCTTTAAATCCCTGATTTTATTCACCGGTTAACTCGTTGTAATAATCTTCAGATTGTGTTTTTATAAATCATTACATTGTTTTCCTTATGTTTTTATCCACGCAATTTTAGTTGATATTTGTTTTAAATCAATTTCTGATATTTTTAAGTTTTTTTGTTAAATTTGAAAAAACTTATTGCTTCAACATTGTACATACATGCAATACATAATAATACAAGGATACATATATACAAAGCAAATTATACAACCACACAAAGGGGTGTAAGTGCAGTAAGAATTGATCTCAAGTTCTTTACAATATACTTTTATCATAATTATTTTTCCATTTTTGAGTATTTCATCAATTTAAGGATACGTAGATCTTCATCTCTCCTTGCATTGATTGATATCTTTGATATTAGAGTGATGATCATCTGTTGATTAGGTGGTCCTCACTTTGTGGCTCTTCCATGCAGGTATTGCAGATTCCGTCTATATTTTCCCCCTTACTTAGATCAACCATTTCCATAAGCTTGCACAAGAAACTCATTCGTTGATCATCTTTGTATCTGCTGCAACAAGAATGAAAAAAGAAGTCGTGTTTCACCTTCTTTATGTAGCTAGGACGTGGTCCAACACTTTCGATACCTTTTTTGGCTAGGTGATCAGCAAATTCATTTCCTGTAATGTTTGAATGACCTTAATTGATATGTATATATATATATACACTTAAAAAGAGGGAAAAAAGAAAAATAAGTTCGATTATATATTTTTTAATACATAGATACAACACAAAGCTGATAGAAACACACAAACTAATTATCGAAATTCAATAACTTTATATTCAATTTCGATTACTTACTGTGTATTGAGTCTATATGTGCAAAAACTCATTTTAATATACGAAAAGTCCATTGAGAATTTTCAATATGGGGTAAATTCTCTTTATTTGCTTTTACACAAGACACATGCCAAAAATGTGGTATAAAAATGTTTGCATTCTGAATATCGCCTTATGGTGTGCTTTTATTTAATTTCGAGCTTAACTAATATTTTCTTACGAAACCGTTTATTGGATTTTTCCTTCTTTTAAGTCAACTACTAAACCTCTATTTCAATATTCTTAAATTTTCTTGTTTAACACACATCCAATCAAATTTATTTGCAAAATGTACTTTGATTGATAATTTTCTTTTTAATCAGATTATTGTTGTGGTGGATATTTTTATTATCCGTATTTAGGGACTTCATTTAATATTTTTGATTATCTTGAAAGACTAAATCCAATGACCATTATAATCACTAAAATGTCTGTCTGCTTGAAGAGCTATCTGATGACTTAGATGACCTTCCCACTTAGTGGAGCATAAACCTTTTGTCTTGTCAATAGGTAAACATGAAATCTTGCAATAAATATCTTCTGATACCAGGCTTATTTCATGTTTCACAAAAGTAGTCTCTTTTGTGATTTCTTTTACTTATGACTAAATATTTTTCCTTACCTATGTATATAAGTCGGGCGTGCTTATCGTACTGAAAGGAAAATATTTCTGATTTAGTGGTTACAACTAAAGCGTTTAAAGTAAAGTAACGCATGCATAACATAAAAATTCTTCTTTTTTTCCCCAAAAAAATTGGACCTTAATATTAGTTTTTTCCGTAAGGGGCGCTTTATGCTAGAGCTCTTTGAAAATATAACTAAGTCCTTTTAGTATTTATTTGGAGACGTTTTTTATCTTGTAGTTATTTGATATATTTCAAATCATTAAATTTAATCCCTTTAAACCGGTTTTAAATAGGATTGTGACGTAATTTCATGGACAACGACATCTAACGTTAAAGGAAATTACAAAATTTTGGCCATTTTTTTTTTGTTTACTTTTTTCCTTGCATGGACTACTTTACTTTAACGCTTTAGTTACAACCATAGAGATATAAAGATATATAGAGCTGATTCCCCAATTGCAGAGAAACAACGTTCTTTTGTTTCTGTGTGTTCAAAATAAACAAAGTAACTGTACTAGACATCGTAAGCTGATCATAGAGATAGATTCTATCTCTATGATCAGCTTACGATGAGGGTAGTACACAAATTACTTTGTTTATTTTGAACACACAGATACAAAAGAACGCTGTTTCTCTGCAATTGGGGAATCAGCTCAATATATCTTTATATCTCTATGGTTACAACGTGCATTTTTAAGTGTAAAAAGAGTTTTATTTGACGTGCAATCCGTTTGTACTTTATTTCCGTGGATTACCCTCTGGATCCCAGGATTGTTGATTTCTCTTGACAAGCCTCCTGATGAGGGTTTTTTTAGTCCAAAGGGGAATGTGTTGTATTTGTCTTTAAGTACCTGTGATATTGATAGATATCAATAATTATGTATCCAGAAGTCGTCGCCATACAGTGCACGTGAAGGAACAGAGGATGAATAATAGGCAGGACATGTGTCAGAGTAGAGGTCTATATTATTACATATTTATATAAGGGACAAGGGGAAAAAGAGGAGGAGAACAGATACCGGAGCCGGATGCAATGAGGAACAACATCCTACTCGATACGTAGTATATCAAAAAACACAAATCACCCCCCAATCAGCTCTTGCGAGGGGTGGAGTTGATTAATGTGCCTCGTTCGGACTTCCGATCCGACCTGGACGGTCCATAGGGCATTGCCGGTAGAGCCATAGATTTTGCCCGAAGCCCACTTTGGGCCCTTGGGTTGGAAGCTTCGGCACCAGACAGGAGTATCCTTTGATAGGGACTTCTTAGAGAGGGAGTGGGCGGTGGAGGAATCCGTCCAAAGGGGTACGGAGGGGGCGAGAGAGAAGAAGTTCCGCCGGAGTTTTTCCTGAGACAAGGGGAGTTGCTCGGTACGAGAAGAGTAAACTCGTCCAGTGATAGTTGCGGATTCTTCTTTGACAACTCCTTTACAATCTTTACGGCACGTTCAGCCTGCTGTTTGACTGCGGGTGGTATGGGGGGAGAGAAAGAGAGAGATTCTTCTCCTCCTTGAGTTTGGATTCAAATTGGGCGTTAGCAAATTGAGGCCCATTATCTGAATGGATATAGAGAGGGAATCCCAACCTTGTGAACCAAGTAAGAAGTTGCGTCAGTGTTGCCTGAGTTGAGGTGCTCTTCATGATGGCTGCCTCAATCCATTTTGATGCGGCATCCATCAAGATTAAGACATCCTTTTTGCTTATTTGGGCGTAGTCTATATGTACTCGTTCCCATACGTCAACGGGTGAGTGCGGAGTGAAGCGAGAAGGAGGAGCGGGTGCATTAGTTTGACAAGTAAGGCAAGCGTTGACGTGGTTTGTAAGATGCTGACGCCCTTGATGCAAAGCAAAGAAATAATGAAGATGCATATTTGATATGAGGCTTCCTTTTAATGTTTACAAATGTTGGTCCATAGATATTAAGAATCATCACAAATAATCTTGTAAGTTCTTTTGGTGGATTCCTGGTTTGAATGTAAAGTCTCAGAACAGTGGATGCTGCTGTTATCCATCTAGCATTGTGGATAGTTCCTGGATGGTTTTTTAGAAACCCGTTGTTATTGAATCTGGTCCATTTTGAAGATTCAAACAAATTTCCAGGAAGTACTTTTGATCTCTGCTGAGCTTTTTTTTATGATTCATTGACGTCTGGAACACATCCTTTGATAGGTCGATATTTTATAGGTTCGTTATGTTTGTGAAATTTGAGATAAGCATTCCTAATTTTCCTCGAAATGTGTTGGGTCCTGTTGATTTTCATTATAAAATTCAAATAGTTTTTTAAAGGGCAATTCATTAAAATGCAGCATGCAAATAACCCATTGTAAAGGAGTGTTTAGTTTCTGTTCAAGAAGCCTGATGATGCCGCCTTTGTGTCCTGTATTTACAGCAGTTCCATCACATCCCACTGCTCTTATGGAGTGAAGACTTCCATACTCAGAAATTAAAGCAATTGCAATATGTTCTGCTTTTCCAGAAATTGGGGAAAATGACCGAGATACTTACATTCAGGTTCTACAATTACTGTTATGTGCTCTTCCATCATTTCAGATTTTTGACAACCGGGCATGGACTTTGTAAGATCTTTGCGGCCATCAAACTTTATGCAAATAAATTCTTTACTTTCTTCACAATTGGTCAGTTCTATTAAGATATTCCCGTACTTGTTTGCTCACTTTAGATGTTGAAAGTAAATTATGGGGAGAAGCTAACTTTAAATCCCTTAGTAGAGCATTTCCATATACTGCAGCAGAACGAACTGAAAGACCATATCTTATTAAAATTTGGCTAGATTCTGGAAGTTCAATCTTGTTCCGTTGTACCACTGGTTGGCATATTTCACTATTAGGTGTATCACTATCATCCAAATTGTTTCCATGATCATCAAAAATATAATTTTGTTGTCTATATTCCTCGTCTTCTTTGTTCAAAGTTGCGATTCTTTCTTTTTCTCTCTCCGTTTGTCTTGCCAATTGGTCCATCCTTTCTTGCCTTCGAACAAATTTCATATAATTATCTTTATAAGACTCACTTGTTGTCCTGTCAATAGATCATGCGATTACGAGTTTCCTATAGAAATGTTGATCCTTGTAGAAGTGAAATTCCATCTGTGGTATTTTTTGAAGGAGTCACATGTGCAATTTTTCTCGGTAAAATAACTAATTTTCTTATTCTTATAACAAGGGCCGACTTTTTTTCAAAAGCTCGCCCACAACTTTATCACTTGATCGATTTTGTTTATTCATCTTATTTGTATGGTCCTTCATAGTCAATAATAATCTGTCAATTTTTTGTGACAAATATTTTATGTCGTAAGAAGGGATGCTAGCCATTTCCAAATGTTTTTGACGTTCATAGATATTGTTTTGACGATTTGAAGATGCTCTTTTCTCGAAAGTTTTGCTCCATTTGGATGTTGATATTTAATGTAGAGGTAATATCTTATTAAGTCTAGCTCACATGGGAGAGTATTCAAGGGATGTCGCAGGCACTTCCGAATAAAAAGTGTTCTGAATTGGTCCTTGTTCCTGACGCCATGTTGAATATAACTATTTTGCTTATATGGATAATTTTTAAACTATGTAGAATAGCTTTATAAAACAAAGAATATTTTTGTAACTGCCCAATGCGTACTTAAGTTATTTTTCTTTCGAAGAACGTCGTAATTAATAACTACACAAAGAGAAATATTTTATTTCAATTTAAAGTGCGCTTTATATTACCTTACGCTATATGTACGAATTTCTTTACCATCATGTTGCAAAACACTATTTTTTATAAACAAATCGATTTTTTAATATAATAAAAAAGTATTTTTATACCCATAATATGGGACGATTTTTTTTTCTCATGCATGAAAACTCATTTTTGGAGGAGTTTATAAGTAACCAGAAGTGTTGACCGGAAGTAGCCATACGGATTTTTGATGGATGAAAAAAAATATTGCAGGCAATTCTTGTACTTATAAAACCACAACTCATGATAGGATCGGATTTTAGATTGGAGCAAAAAAAAATTCTAAGACACACTCTAATGGACACATAACCAATACTGTACTCAAAGGAGAGTGAAGCTTTTAGCGGAGCAGAACTCTTCAGTGGCTAATGTGGAGAGGACAGCTAATTGTGGAACGGATGAGGCTGAGCATAACCATGCTTCTGAACCGTCTCTACAAGGTATTACAGTGCCTCCTTCAGAGAGCAATTAATTGCAAGGAATGAAGAGTTACCCCAAGAGCCGGAGAGAGATGAGGATTCTCATGAAAAGGATTTGCAGGAGGACTCTCTTCCTTTGGTAGAGTCTCTTGCAAATAATTCAACTGAAATTACTGGCACTAGAAGTCAAGGGTTACCTTCAAAGTCTCTTGAGTGATTGTACGAACAATGACGTTATGGGGAAACAAACAAGAAGAGGGCTGCTTGCACCCTCTTTGCAGAATAGAGATCACACAGACATTATTTATCTGCAAGATATCTCAACTGAGAAGTCCACATCTTTTGAGGATGGTTGCTCGCTTTGTTTACTAAAACAATTCCACCATTTTTTACCGGGTCTGATTCGACAAGAGGAGTTTAACTTTTATCACAAGAAGAATAAAAGTGTTAGCATGTAAAGGAATATTCGTTTGGAAATGACTGGCCCCAATTCGAGTATCAACAACGAGTTTGTTTTTATATTATAAATGCCTATGGACCTAACGTCAAGTGCTACCCTTTTTATCAAGATATAGTAAATAACAATTTAATCACCCATTCCACTTTTATTACAGGGCGTATACGTATAATCTGGACTAATTAAAACAAATTTTGAAATGTTGATAACTTATTTATTATCAATATTTTTCAACAATTTTTTGTTAAATGAAAGGCACACATATATAGATATTTATTTTTCAATATAGCCCCCATCAGCGGCGACGACCATCTCGAGGCGGTGCCTGAAGTGGCCACAGGCCTTGGCTACGACGTCCTTTTTCATATTGGCGAACTCCTCCACGATGGCAGCCCTGAGGGAGTCGAGAGTGTTGTGAGCGTGCTTGTTGGTCTTTTCTCGACCATGCCCCAGAAGAAATAGTCGAGGGGGTTGCAGTCAGGGGAGCTGGGGGCCGCAAGTCCGGGCTCCAGTGGTAGGGAGGTTCTTCAACAGCCACGCCTGGGTCTCCCTCAACTTGTGGGCGGGAGCCTCTTCTTGTACGAACTGTAGCCCAGGTCCTTGTTGATGGTGTTGGCGATGGTCTGTTTGGAGTAGCCCATCTCGGCGGCCAACTTGGCGTAGGACTTGTTGCCGTCCTCGTTGACCTTCCTCTTCACCTCGGCGACAAACTCGTCGATCCTGGTGGCCCCCAGGGACCGAGAATGCTTTTTGCGATGAGCTTCATTCTTTTTGAAAGAGTTCCAAGCCTTCCACTGGTCGTAAACGGTCGACTTGGGGTAGTTGAAGAACTCTATCACCTCCTTTGGACTCCTCCCGGCACGGAAGGAAGCGAACATCGCATGCCTTTTCTTCTCTTCCATGGCTAAATATTGACTGATTTTCAATCTTTTTTTTTGGCAGATAGATAAGATGCAAGCGCAGTAACGTACATATGTGCGTTGCAATATCTCAAAAAACAAAGACGACATAACCGATCAAAGTTAGTCCGGATTATACGTGTACTCCCTGTAGTGGAGATTTCAATGTGCACCTAGAGAAGCCTATCAACAAATAATGAAATAGTTATATTTTTATCGCATTATAGTCAAACATAACCAACTGATATTATTGATAAGCTAAACCATAGGACTTTTCATGGCCCAGAGGTCATTTACGTTTATGAATAGACCTAGTTTTATCTTCTCCTTCCCTGGTCCGTCGTGTGAAAGGAGCTTCCTACCATCCAAACCCTTTTCGGATCATAAACTTATCTTATTGGACCCAAAATATGATCTTCCAGGTGGACTTTTCAAATTCCCTACATTGGTGCTGAAGGATGATACAACTGAAATGTTTATTTATGATTTTATTATGACAACCCCTCTTGCTTTTTTATTTATTATTGTATTTATTATGTTATGTATGATTTTTAAATAAATGACCCATTATGAAAAAAAGGATGATACTTTTTTAAGTGGTTTAAGGAAAACAAATGTAAAAGATCATTCCAATTTTAGATCTTCGGACCAAGCTCTCCGTAAACTCCACAAAATCATTATTATGACTACTTCTCAGTTCCTCCAAGAAAGAAGATTAATAGCGAGGAAGGATCAGTCCCATATCGAAGCCATTCTTAGAAAAAAAATCGATTTTTGCTCGCTCTTTATGCCTGATACAGTCAAATACTTTAGAATTGTCGAGATTGCGGAGACTGAACTCGAAGACAAAGTTCATAAGGAGAATGATCGTTTCAAGAGTGGTTAGGATCTTTCAAATAGAAAATTGGCAGTGCATCATCATCAATTAAAAGGATAGCTCATGAAGAATATCAATAACTGAGACGGCAGCTATCGTGGATTATTTTAGATCTTGCTTCCATAACATAGTGGGAAATAGAGAAGGCAATTTTTCCCGAGCAGAACGTTAGATTTAAGGGGATTCAGAAATATTCGGCTAAAATATCTCTTTATCTAAAAAATAAAAAAAATCTGTGGCCCGGATGGGATCATCAAAAAAAATATTATCTTTTACCTTACCTGCATAAGATTGGTAAGGAATGGAGAAGAAAGAAAAAATGCCAAAGATTACAACACAAGGAGGAATTGGTTTAATTCCTAAAGTGGATCTGATTTTAGCCATTGGACACCAATCACAGTTTTAAACGAATCTTATATAATTTTATCAGGCATTTTAGCTGAAGAAAGGGCTATATAACTTCAAAAAATATTGGCACTCACCAAAATTGATTTTTCAAGCAAGTAAGGATGACGGATATCTCGCGTTAAAATCAATTGATTCGGTTAATAAAAGGTGAAAACTTGGGTCCATAATTGCGATCGATTTCTCAAAAGCTTTCGACTCTATCCAGCATAGGCATGTCCTTAAAGAAGTAGCCCAAGTTTTAACTAAAAAATATTCAACCCTGTGCAGGCTTTACTTTTAAATGGCTCATCCACAATATCAATCAATGACGTAGAAAGTAGCCCAATTACCTTAGGCATGAGCTGTAGACAAGAGTGCCCTTCAGCTCCTCTTCTTTTTATAACCGCAATTGATAACTTTGTGACTAGTGGGCTTATAAAATTTGTGAGCTTTGTTGCAAATAAATATTTGAGGCTAGTGGAACTTCCTCTTATATTAAAAAAATATCACTGGCTCCCGAAGCAATATACATGATGACAAAAAATTCACCGCCCAACTTCAGATATCGGGTGACAGTATTAATTTTTTGCAACCCTGTTTTTTTCAACTTATGTATCAGCCGCGTGCGGTTGTGTTCTATAGTGTGCCCCTTTAGTTTAAAGCAGTGGTGCCATGGTGACGCCTGCGGGCCGGATCCGGCCCGAATGGACATCACATTCGGCCCGTTACGTCAGTGGTTGAGAAGTGTTTCTTTTATAAATAAATAATACTATGATACAATATCAACAAATTTAGATCTATTTATATTTTTTGTATAGTGTATGGTCTTGCCAGGCCAAAAATGCACAGGTATTTGACCCCCCAAGGTCCCACTTGAAACAATCTGGCCCCTGACCGATTTCACTCTGGCACCCTGGGGTTTAAGTGCTTCATTGAGTGTATTTTAAATCAACGTGCTTCCAAAACTCCCTGCTCATTGCTATTGGACTCATTCCACTACTGACGGCTACATTTATTGGGAGTTTGACCCAAAATACGTATTGTGGATCCTGTCCTTCATAAGAATGAGTTAATAGAAGGAGCCCTCCTTTTTCCTTTTTATTAATAAATCAAGAAATGATGTCAGGACGCCCGCCCAGCAGACCACCAAACGGAGAGATCCCTCCTTGACATATTCATAGAGACTAGCGAGGACCCGTCACACAGTGACGCTTTATGTTTTTAACAGCATAATAGAAAATGTCCTTTTTTAAATAATAATGTTATTTTATTCCAATGAGAAAATATTCTAATAAAATACAAAGAAAAAAAAATGAAAGAAATCCCTTAAGTGGCGTCAAGCACTTCCCAATATATGACGTTGGGTGTCACTGTATTATTTCCTCCAGCCTCCACCTTCACACCTGCCATACACTTTCCCTTGAGAAAGCCACATATAACTGGCCATGTGAGAAGACTGGACTTGGCAGATAAATTCCCACTTTCTCAAAGGTCTGACCCTGTGCCTTGTTTATTGTTATGGAGTAAGCCAGTCTCAGAGGAAACTGTGTCGTTCCAGGATAAATGGCAGGTTAGTGTCACTGGGTGCTAGATTGATGCGAAGAATCAGGACTTCGTTACCTTGGTTAGCACCTGTCAGAATTGAGGTTTGGATGCAGTTGTTATGCTGTGAGTGACCTTCAGTCTAGTTTCATTGCAAAGGGCCTGGCGGAGAGACAGATTCCTAAGTAGCATCACGACTGCATTCACTTTCAAATTCAGACGGTGTGGTGGCATCCCAGAAGGTGTCAGCGAGTTGAGAAACTCTACAGGATAGTTCTGTCTTGATTAAGGGGATTAAGTGGCTATACATAAAGTTTACTTAATTAGCCATCGCAGGCACCCACTCACCTGTACTGTTTGGGCTCCAAATAAAGCAAATGAGAAGGCACTGTTATAGTGTCTGATGTTGTCCCTAAAGTTACATGATTCAGTGCTACAGCCTGTTATAAGGTCCTCCAGTGGTGATGGATAAACAGCTAATGGTAGGAGGCTGACCTTCCCATTGTGACAGCAATTAAGGGTCTTATTTGGGAATCTAAAGGCTTGACAGTACAGACAAAGTTTAGTCATCGGACCCAAGTAACTCTTTATGTAGAGCCAGCGTTCGATCTAGTACTTCTTCATATTCTCATCCTTTCTCTTTTCCTCTCCCTCTGTGCTGTTGACATATTTTATCTCCATATACATACTCGATCTCTCATTTGTCCTAGTCTTCATTTTTCTTCCTCCCTTTTTATTATTATTTTCAACACATAATAAACTGATAATTTATCTCGGAATACCGAGTTGAGCACTTTCTACTAAACCAATAAAAAAACTTAACAGTCCAAAAATAAACTTTGTTCAAAAACGGGGTAAGTGGTTAACCAAATATTTTTGAGGGGGTACTTCAAGAGGTTCCTAGAGGCCTTGCAAAAAAATGTGAGTTGTGAAAAAAAAAACATATTTATTTTACAAATTCAATTCTAAGGCTTTTTATGTATCAACTCCCTAGAGAGACCCCTAGCCCCTCAAAAACGGCTTTGAATGGTTGTAAAAGGGACCTTTGAGTAGCTCTCCTGATGATAATTTTGAAAAAAGATCAATTTTATTTGAACAGAGTGTCTCAGAAAAACGTTTCCTACAACTTTTAAAACCAAAAAAAAAATGTTTGTTTAAAAAACACAGAGAAATTTGAATTATGTCTTTTTTCGCCAATTACATTAAATTTTCACTTGCAAATTTAAAAAAATGAAGTTTTATCACATCTCAAGAATTTTTATTTAGTTGATATTATGTACTTTTAAGCCACCTATCATTCCCCAATAAGGACAAATGGGCAGTTAATTTTTTTGTGCTCAAAATAATATGTTTTTGGGAAAAAAATTCAAACACCATTTATCTGTGATCATGACAATTCGCTGAATTGTCAAACTGTCAAATTTTTCACTCTAGGGAGGTAATAATTTTTCACACTAAAAAACTATTCTGCGTGAGCGTGAGATATGAGTACCTCAACTCTTGAGTACTAAAGACCCTTATTTTATAACCTCATCTCAATTGTATTTTACTTAGAGTTCAAAATGTATATTTGTATCTTGGTATGTATTTTTCAAATTAATGGATAAATTGGCATTTTAATTTCAATGGCTATATCTGTATGTATATATGACGTATAACAGAGGAGCAAAAGCATGTCATACATTACTTTTTGGCTCAATAATATCCCCCAATAAAAATACATCTCCATGCTGAATTGCAATTTGATCAATCTAGTGTTTAAGGTGCTACATCCACATGACATGACTTTTTAGGGTGCGTGTAATCAAGTATATTTTGTCATAGGGCATATTAGTTACATTTGTAACTAGTCTAAAATAAATATATAAATAAAAACAGTAAAAATATGTATAAAAGAAAAACTAAAAACAAATAAAATAAAATATAGCATGGATTATGTGGGCACGCTGCGTCCAATGGCCCTATTATTAAATGATAGTGGCATTCATTTTTCTTTCTCCCTTTTTATTCAAAGTTTGATCGCACTTAAAAATGTAGTTATTGAAGATACATACCAACATGTAAGTATCAAAATTCTTAGAAAGAGTAGGTCTTTAAAATATTTGAATAAAAAAATACATTTGTTTATCAAAAACTGGAATTCCAACTTTCAATTGGCCTTTTCTAGCCCATTGTGGCCATAAAGACAATTATTTTTTGACCAATATAATCTCCAGATACAAACACATCTCTGTGCCAAATTTCAACTCGACCCATGTAGTGGTTTGGCTGTAACATACAAAATTGTCGCGTTTTTGTGTTCGTTCGTAGAGTATTATTATATAGATATAAGGACATAGAGGGCTTATTGGATTCTTCAGAGGAATACGTTTTTGTGACCAATATAAACAAATCTTTCTATCTCTATGATCAGTTTACGAGGACGTAGTAATAATTACTTTGGTTATATTGGATACAAAAATACAGCTGAGCGATGGTTCTCTTCTATTGATGGGAATAAGCTCTCTATATCTTTATATCTCTATGGTTATATTCTAAAGCTTTGGAGAGAAAAAAATATTTTCTAAGGGAAAGAAAGATTATACTTTTGACTGGAACAAGAGATATAAGTGGGAGACATTTGTGGTCTTACTGGAAGATCCTAAGGACAGCTCTTTTCTTATGGAAGGAGTAATACATATTGACATATACGATATAGCTCTACTCTTTGGTTTTAAAGAACATGAAATCGCGAGTGCTAATCCTAAATTCGGATGGAATCAAGCTCCTTTTTATACAAAGTTCCCTATAGACATAAGATTGAAGATCTGAAAACGGTTCATTCCAATGAAGCTAAAAATTAAAAGGACTGGAGAAATCTACTTAGAAACAAAGAAGAAGGTTACCACTACTATGGTTAACACGTTCAAAATAATTAATGAAGAAAAGGCGGCAAATTGGTTCGCACAACTCGGAAGAGTGGTTGATCATTATCCTAAAAAATCCAAGTAATTAAATGGCCGAGTCAAAGTATGAAGAATATAAAGACATTTGGACGGACGGAGATTGCGTCGTAGAAGTTATTGCAGGTCAGGCAAGAATTCTGCAACGAAGGATCAGTGGTAAAACTAAAATTTAAAGGGGCTAAGCTCCAATGTCAAAATTGTTTTGGTTTGGGTCATATAAAAGTCGGGTGCAATAAGGCTAGACCTCTTGACTACTCAATTGCCTTGAAACATGCCATTTCGAAAACCTTCTCAGTGTGGGACAAAGAAAAAACTTCCTCTGGTTCAGGGTTAGATGTTATCATTGAATCCCCTCTTGGTTCCACTTCCATGGGAACGATCGTTGGTGGAAATAACAGCAACGATCATATAATTAGGCCAAGATCAGAAAGTTCTGCGGAAATATCTGAGGTCATTTTGGACTGAGAAAATCATGGCAACGTAGAGGAAGAACTCAATAATGATATAGAAGTAAACAAAGTTCCAAGGGTTATCCCAACTAAAGGGGTCACTTTAATTTCATCGCAAAAGAAAAATTCTCAAATTGAAAAGGAAGCAGTTACTTCAGAATCAACTAGTAACTCTTTGTATACTGATTTTACAACTAGTTTTTTTTTAGTTCAGAATTTATTGCTGTCTTACCATAGTACATACAAATATTACAATTATACAATGATAAAAGCAAATACAAACATACAGCAAAAGAACACGACCACACAAAGGGGTATATGTGCTACAACAGCAAAAATGGATATTGAGCATTGCATTATATAATTTTTTTATAATCTACTTATGAAGCAATTAAATTAAAGTTAGAATCAATAATTCGTTGCATCTTTTTACATTAATAATTTAATAATACGAAGATCTTCATCCTCCTCTTGCATGACTTGGTATCTCTCATATGAAAGCGATGGGCATCTGTTGATTAGGTGGTCAGCGGTTTGGGACTCCTCCATGCATATATTACAAATGGCATTTGTGTTTTTCCATTTGCTCAGATGGACCAGAAATGGTCCATGGCCTGTGTTGGCTTGAACAAGTAATTTCATGTTGGGACGTGAAAGTTCGACAACCTTTGCTTTTGGAATATTCAACATACTGTGAGTATGTTTCATTCCAAGATCCTTTTTGTATCTATTGCACCAAAATTCATAGAAGAAGCCATCTATCACTTTCTTTATGTAGCTTGGTGGTGCTCCAACACATAAGCGATTTTTACTTTGCGTTCCTTTCTTTGCAAGGTAGTCCGCAAATTCGTTGCATGAGATGTCTGAATGGCACTTACACCAATCAAGATGTATATTTATTTTGGATTTTGCGTTGTTTAATACTTCTTTGCATTGCTTAACTGTGGCACTTTTTGTAAAGGGGTTTAGAATAGCTGCCATTGCCGATTGAGAATCTCACCGAATAATCCCGTTCTTAGATGGCTTGTCTTGTTCAAGTAAAGCTTTTACAGATTGTGTGATGGCAATTACCTCAGCTTGGAAGACTGATGCTTCCTTATTAAGAGATATATATGATTGATAAAAGGATATATCAGCTCTAGTGATTGCCCATCCAGCTCCTGTGTTGTCTTTATCGTCTTTTGATCCGTCTGTTATATAATAATGTCAGAGTTTTCAACATGAGAGTTATCAACCCAGATACGATTGCCTGTAATGTAGTCACTAGTTTCATTCAATTGAAGTCGATGGAGTATTTTATCACTAACGAAACGATGTCCACGACGCCTTGAAAGATTGCCCACACCATCCCAGGTATCCCGGAGAAAGAACTTTGTTCTCCATCTTGACTTTGTTGCATGTGCTTGTATGTAGAGATCCAATGGAGTGATGCCCAATACTGCCTCTATTCCTGATGTTGGTGTTGATCGGAGTGTATGAGTCATACTCATAAGTACCTTTCGCTGAATATTGTTCAATTTTCTTATTTCGACTTTCTTTGCAGTAACAGTGTGTCCCCATATTAGACATGCACATGTGATAATGGGTCTAATCATTGCTTCATAGAGCCAGAGAACCCTATCCGAAGTTAAGCCCCATTTTTGACCTATGACTGCCTTTGCCGTATTCCATATTCGAGAACATTTGGCAGCTTTTTTCTTTTATATGTTCAGTCCAGGTGAGTCCTTCATCGAAAACCACGCCTAGGTACTTCATTTGTGATTCTACAACTAGTAGAACTCAGTGTTCTGAAGGTACCCCTCAAGTTTTGGAAGAATCAGTGTGTTTTCAAAATGGCAATATGAATCTACTTTCAAATGAAGCAACGTCCTTAACAAATATAGAAAATAACGACAACAGTCGACTTCTTATATCTGAAGGTTGCTCGCCGATTTTTTTTCTTCTCGACATGATGGATGGATCTGAAGCCTGGTGTTCTGTTCTGTGTATTTTACCACTGATGCGATATGTTATTTATTATAAATAACTAAATACTATGATAATTTTTAATCAACGTAATCCTTATTAACAAGCATTTAAGAATTTTCATCTTGAAGAGTAATTTTATGCAATGTTTTATCTTCAAGCTTGTCAGGTTCCTCCAAGATCGTTACAATAGTTACGAGATCTTTTATCACCAATAAAAATAAGTCATCTTTAGTTACCATTTCGTGCTCCTATATAATTATTTACCGTAATAATTTAACGTCTCTTTTCTCTTATGACTGTTTGAATTTATGGTGCTCCAGAGAACATTTGACTTAGAATGCTTAAATATGGTTGGAATGACTCCGTCTATGTGTTTCTTTAGCATTCTAAGTATCCATCATCCGATCATCTCCAAAATGCTTTGAACATAAACGGGAATGCGTCGTGGTTTTACAACAATCCCTTCTCATATTTTTTACCTATTCACTTCGTAAACGAGGATCCACGAGTAATAAAAATAAATTCCTAGGGGCTCCTGAGCGATTGTACAATCCACAGCACTACAAGCAGGCATGGTAGTGGTTTGTTATAGACTTTTAAAATATTTTTCTTAATATTTAGATAAAATTATAATAAAAGACTGATTATATACAACTCTCTCAATAAATTATAAATGATTTGAGCCGGACCTGAGTCTACAGCGACAGTTCTTACGACGTAACATTACTTTTAAGGCTCTGTCAAGTACTGAAGATTAGAAAAGAGAGACACCACAGAAAATACCCAGTGACGTCATTTTTAGGACATAAACATTATAGTACTTTATAAAACGTAGGCACATGTATTGTTGGACTTCCATTTCTTTATTGCTTTGCCTTTATCACCAAAGAGAGGCAAAACATCTAATTTTTGGATTGACTTACGTCCTCAAACAGCTGCTGATATCTTACGTGCAGATCATAAAGATATAAAGACATAGAGGGCTTATTGGATTCTTCAGAGGAATACGTCATTGTGCCCAATATAAACAAATCTTTCGATCTCATTGATCAACTTACGATAACGTAGATCTAAATACTTTGTTTATATTGGACACAAAAATACAGCTGAACAATGTTTCTCTGTTATCGAAGGGAATAAGCTCTCTATATCTTTATATCTCTATGGTGCAGATGCACACGACTGTAAGAAATATTGAAAATATAAAGTTAAATATTGGCCGATCGATATTTAAAACATTTGTTGAATATTTAACCACTTTTAAACAATTACGTTTTAAAATCCCTTCTTTGGCTCACATTCAGGCCCGGCAGCAGGCCCAGGATTTTGGGGGGTCCTACAGTTTTTATGGGGGGCACAGTTGGCACATTCATAAAAAAATCGGGCCCACGTCACTCAGTGGGTGGGCGGGCCTGTCCCCCCTCAGGCCCGCCCATCCCGCAAGACCTGCTCACATTGCTTCAAGATAAAGTTATAATATTTTATCCATATCAGCGCAATGAATCCATTAACGTAACAACCAAATTATCTTGATAAGATAGGTGCTGCTGGAGTACCCTAAAAAACCATATCAAGTGTGATTAACCCCACCTAATTAACCCCCTATATATAATTAAGTTGATATATACATATACACAAAAAACTAAGTGCAGAAACCACTCACTAAAGGACCCCTCCATGTTAATTATTTTTTTCCTTTTTCTTTAGGATCAATGTAAGAAAATATGAATGTGTGTATATGAGTCCGTGAGCTATATTATTATCCTAATAAGAAGAAGCAAGAGTTTTTCCTGGTTCAATGCGATGTGCTATGTATGTAATACTAATATTTAAGGGCGTACACTAGTTTGTCTAATTAGAGAAATAATAAGATATTAATTAATAAAGTATCTCGAATAAGTATTCCAAAATGTACTTCATTTTTAAAGCATTCATACTCCTTCTATGTCCACCTTGAGATTCATTCATTTTTATGAATAAAGTATGTGAATAGATTAAATGCTTTTAATAAGAATGGTGTTACATAATTTGTGTATGAAAGGCTTCCCCCCCCCCCAAAAAAAGGCCAAAATGGCGAAACATTTTCTACATATACTAAAAAGAAACCTACAATGAATAGAGTGGGGTTAAATAACAATAAGTAAAAATGTAGCGGGTAAAGCAAATATATGTAAAAGAATATTGATAAAATATATATATATATATATATATCAGACTTGTTGATTTGTTGTTCGTGAACGATGAACATCGAATGACAAAATTTTGGACGAACGACAACAAAAATTCCTTTCTTTCGTCGATCTTTTTTGGCACAAAAAGATTTTTCTTTTCGTGGAAAAATTTCCTTTCTAAAAAAACATTACTTTTTACAGAATGACAAGAATTTTTTATTTCAAATCTATTTTTAGATTAACGACTAACAATTAAAATTAACTATGAACGACGAACAATAAGTTTTAACGAACGACAATATATATATATATATATATATTATTCGCTATTGTTTGTCATCTCATATACGAATATGCAGACCCCGATATTTTCTAGTTCCTAGAGGAGGGAAAGCTTCCCGTCCATACGCTTCTCAAGTCCGCATGACACTGAAGAGGAGTTGATCTTTCTTAGTAAATATTCGCTGAATGCTGCAAATTATTTCTTTCTACATTCCTGTCATGGAGCCTTTTAGCGTGAAAAAGAATATAGTCCGAACAGCTCTTGAGAGCCTGACATCAAGCGCCTTGTATATTCGATTATGTTCAAGTTCCACCAGAAGAGCCACCTTTTTGAAATCTGCAAATAAGTGTGAAGATAAGAAAATATAATTAAGAGGCAATGCATTGACATTTCTTTATTTGTAAGTTGGGCATTTCACATGCCGTAAAGCCATTGACGCTAGCGTCACAAAAACTTTGAGAGAGGGTTGGGGGTCGACCAAGACCCCCAATGACTCATCAACAGCCTGGTTTTTTTTTTTTTTTTTTTTAACTATCATGTTCGTTTATTATGTAAATAAATAAATAAATACATAAAAAACAGAGCAATGCGTAATAAAAACATAATTAACATTTTAGTTTAAAATTTTTGCTCTGGGGTTGAACGCACAAAATGAAATAACACATAATATCAGGTAAAGGCTATGAAATTAACACAATATTTTTGGGAAGCAACTATTAAGAATTTTAAAAGATGAACATAATAAAAGTATTAAAAACAAATAACATTATGCTAAGTGCTAAAAATTACTAATCTTTTTGAAATTATTTTTTTTTATTGGTTTTTTTTCTCTTTATTTGTAACATGTGCTTAAGTTCTCTCTGTTATATAATATACAATAAATGAGCCCTGCATAGCTTACCGAGATCACATATACCTCATGAATGAGATGATTTTTGTCGTATTGAATGATATATATTTTTATACTCTCTTAAATACAAATAACTAATTATTTTGAAGAAGGCATGGATATTCAATTTTTCGACAAATAAATTGTTACATTATTATTAAATGTAATTGAAATGTCGATTTCATAAGTGAAAGATTGTTCATCATAATAATACAAGATAATACCTGTGTTTGTGATGTTGTATTTTGTACAATGTTGGATAAAAATTATTAGTATTATTATATTTATTACTTGTCATTCTTGATCTCTTTTAATTAATGAGATAATTGTCTGTATTTGAGCTTCTTATTATTGATTTAATATTTGCAAATAATTAATAAACTACTACTACAGTGCGTTTCAAAAAACGCGGAAAATTTTCTTGCTCGTGAAAATGGCTTATTTCTAGCGCTTTTCTTACGTTTACAAGCTTCATTTATACTTCATTAAAAAGAACTTTAAATGAACTTTCAGATGATACCCATTAAATTGATGTGAGACTTCAGGTTGGCCTTGAAGGTCAGGATGAAGTTCATATTGGATTATTAACAATTTCTAAATTAAATTGGATACTGTGCTAACATGCTTTAACCAATCAAAGTGAAAGTTTGGCCAATTATGGATAGCTATTGGTAGTATTGATTGCACCATTATTGTCCCATGAGTATGGACATCAAGGACATTAAGGCCAAAAATATCCTTTTTTTCTTGTTTTCTAAAACAAGTTTTTTGATAAGTTGAATAGAGAAAAATTGAAATTATTCCGTGATCACAGTAACCAATTAAAACACAGCTATCAGACGAGCTATTTTGAGTCAAAATAAGAGTATTTTGAGCTGAGATATTGAGCAAAATGGAAATTAAACGAGAGCGTGTGGCAGCTCTCCTGGCCGCTGGACACAAAGTCCAGGACATCTGTAAGGCTGAGAATGTGGGCAAAACCCTTGTGTACAAGGTAAATACCCTTGTAAAGAATGGAAGAGACCTCAACCGCAAGTCTGGGTCTGGACGACCTGCCAATATGGAGCAAAAGGCAGCGATTGTGGCCACAGTTATGGCCAATGGCCTCAAAATTGGCACAGAGCAGTATCTGGAGGTCATGAAGGATGTTGTCAAGCCCTGTATGGACTCTACTTACCCTGATGGCAATTATGTATGGGAACAGGACTCCGCACCTGCCCATAAAGCCAAGAAAACTCACGAGGGGTGTAAGGGCAAGTTGAAAGATTTTTGGCCATGGCAAATGTGGCCGCCCTCCTCCCAAGACCTGGCCCCCCTGGACTATGGAATTTAGGGCGATCTAGAGTGGAGGGCATGCAGAATCCGCCATCCAAATGTTGAAGCCATGAAGGATGCGGTCAACGAGCAGTGGGCCGCTACATCCGAGGCCACTATCATCAGGGTCTGTGCCGCCTTCCGCCCCCGTTTGGAGCGTATGTTGGCCGCAGAGGGTGGACATTTTGAACATAAATAGCTATTGTCTATATTTATAACCTCAGAAAATTTTATGTGTTTTAATAAATTATTTCTCAAGATATTTCACCTTCAATTTTGACCTTAATTTTTCCGCGTTTTTTTGAAACGCACTGTACTGTAATATTGCTTGTGAAATGTTGAAGAACTTCATTTGAAGACTACATTACGTTCTAATATACTTTTATTATTACAAGTACAGCAATATTCCATAATATTGTCGACATAATATTAACATCTAAGAATTTTATTACTTCGTGAATATTAAATAGTATACAGGTGTCTTTCATATCACAACAACAAAAACCCTTCAAAAATTTATAGTAG
>CP045897.1:26734317-26748266 GCA_013387185.1 Caligus rogercresseyi
TTTCAGAAATTACATATTAAGAAATATCCAGATTCCTTTATAATTAAACACAAAATTGTATCAAAGTATAAGCCGGATTCCCCGTAAAATATTAAAAACTTCTACTTATATAGTATACTAACTCTATTCGGTCAAATTTTTAAGATCACTAAACCTCAAAAACTTCTTTATTTCATATATTAATTTATGAAATATACAATTATAAAATAAAACAACAATCCAATGTAGATATCTCTCAGAAATGTTTATCATCAGAAAGAAGAAAATATGGATGATTCTTCGATTTTTATTAATAAAAGTTATTATTATATGGTAGTTGCATATTTAAAAATTCAGATTAAACTATTGGCGTTCCACAAAGCAAAAGTTATTTTATGCATTGTATTAACAATCGCGCTAACTATAAATTTAGTTTAAATTTTTATTATTTTCCTTATATAAGAATTAGATTATGCTTTAAAATTTTAAGTGGTCACACCAGATGAGGTTCACATGTGTTGGGATATATCAAAAGTGTTAAACAAAGTTTAAATGATGGTGGAAGTATTTTTAAACTTCTTAATTGCGGATTCAAAGATATTTTTTATGCGATTAATTTGAATTTCAAGAGAGCAGGAATAGGGACTCACTCAAATACTTTCCAAACTCTTTAAATGATAAGAGTCAAGGTCATCGATCACAGTTCTTACCAAACGATGCAAAAGGCTTAATAAAATCCCCATTTATGAGAAAGGCTATGCAATAAAACCCTTCCAGTAGCTTTATTATGGCCAGACGTAAATGCTCATGTTCTAATTATAGAACTGCTGAACTTCCATATAAGGAGTTGTAAATTATTTCCGTGTAGGGGAGGGACCTCTTCAATTTATTTTTTAATTATGTATTTCAATATTGAGCAATTCATAATGCAAATAGAGTGCTCGACTTAAACATACATATATTGTTTATATCAAAACAAACAATTCGAGCTTAAAAAAACTTTACCAAGTTTTTGAGTGAAGGGATATGCATAATTTGATACTGCCTCATATATATACAATATTTTGAACGTGGGCTATGCAAGAGCCTCTTATTTCTTACTTCCTATCTCTAAGAAGCAATCAAATTCGATACATTAGACGGTAAGGTGGTAAAAAGATGCTATATTATTTGAAAAAATATATTTATTAAATAATAAGAAAAACATGCTAAACTAGAGGCAATATACACAGAGAGTGCAAACCTCCGCCGTCACGGGGTCCTTATGAGCCTCTCCGAGGCGGATTTTTCACGACTGGTGCGGCGTTAGAGACGGTGGAGGGTTCCTGACGGAAATTCCGAGAGAAGACGCCCCGCACCCATTTTACAGCCAGCGCATCTTTGCAGACTAGGCTAACTTGAAATATTTATTGTATTTAGCTCATTTTGCATCTTAATTTTCACTCAAAGATCCAATTTAATCACTTGTTACTTTTGGCATTTCCAACAACTACACAAAGTTTTCATCCGAATCCGTTACGTACTTTTTGAGTTAATCCTGCTACAAACAAACAAACCAACAAAACAAACGCCAGTGAAACAATACTCCTTCGGCGGAGGTAATTATAAGTTTTTCAATCTAATAAATATTGGTGTCAAATTTACTAATTTTTCTTGTTAATTTCATTTATTAAATTCAAAGTATTCGCATAGCAATTTCTGTTACAGAAAGCAAGTAATACATTGCGTTTTTTATATGACAGTGATGTAAAAGGTCATTTTAAATTCAAATTTATTTTGTAGTTATATTCTACTACATTTTTTGGTATTTTTAAATATAGAATTTGAATACATTGTTTTTTCAATTTTAGATAAAAGTTCATACCAAAAAGTCCGTATTTTTTTAGCATTATGAATTTTTGCAAGTCTTCACTTGCACCTTTTGGGCAATTTCTAAATACAAAATATCCGATACATTCTTATGGTTTTACATCTAACTATTTTTTGGTGGCCAAGGGGACTATAATTACACTCGAAATGACTGTAGATCGGCAACATATTTAATATCGTGATTTGTAATGAAAGTTACAATTTAGATAATAAAATAAATTTGATAGACTAAGCTTTAATAAATTTATAAGGAGTACGTTAATCTTCATTTAAACTGTTTGGTTAAAAAGTGGCCTTACAAACAAAAAAATATTATTATTATTATTTTTTTTTTTTTTTATTCACATCTTTGAGGAAACAAATTTTTTCAGTTTTTTACAGTAAAATACATCTGTAAGGATGGGGGAGAGCAACTGTTAAAGGACATGAAACACATCATAAAAATGCTTAATAAAATATAAAAATATACAAATCATATACCACGTAATAAAAACAATGTAAAAACGGAAAGCGGACTAAAATAGGATGTTTAGGGAGAAGGTTGGGGACTAGAATTTACTATAAATCCTCTTTCATTAAAGTTTCTTAAAAGCAGCAGCTCCTTGTCAATCCAACTATCGAGACCAGTTGGGATCGCTCTGTTTGCAGACCGCGCCGCGTAGATGAAGAGTAGGAGTCTTGTAATGATCAGCTCAATCTTATTAAAATTTTCATTTGAGGGGGATAGCATCACCAACCATTCATACATGGAGATGGAAGTTTGGAATTCGTTTCTTATTCGCTCCGAAGCCATATTTATAACATGCTTAATTTTTATACAGTTATAAAATAAATGGCATGATGTCTCCGTTTCTTCGCAACAGAAATTGCAGTTCCTTTCATCTCTGTTCTCCCTTGATTTATTGGTGAACAGAGAAGATGTCGACATTCTGTATCGGAACCATTTTTCTTTTCTACTTGTGAGGGTGTTACCAAAGAGTTTTTTCGATCCCCTGATAATCTCCCCGCTGTCATTACATCCAAAACGTTGAAGTCTTTTTTTCACCAGATCTACCGATGTTTTTTTAATGAGACTTTTGTTAATTGAATAGTAAATGCTTTTATTGGAGACATTTATCAATGCAATATAAAAGGGAGTTGGGGGCAGATGAACAGAGTATTAAAAACACCCTTGACTCTACTGATTCTTTTCAGTTGTAGGAACGTCTTAGGACAGGTTTGATCCAGATCTTTACTAATTTGGCCCAACGAAGTTAAATAGTGTATTTTGAAGAGCTCCTCTACCGTATAGAACCTTGGATTGTAGTTTAAGGGTTCGTTTGCACCCAGCAAAGGTAGAACAAAGCCAATTGATGACTTCCACGAAGTGGTCATCTCCATCCAGTATTGGTTATATTTGATGGAAGTAGTGAACAGTTCTTGGGGTCCCATAAAGACTCTTTGTTGAAATTTATAGCCGGTTTGTTTTTCAAAATTATCCTTTAGTTTTTGAGCCCAAAAGTCATTATTATTTTTTAATCTATGGAGCCACCCTAAATTTAAAGTTTTCCATAAAGATTCAACGTTCTTTAATCCTAAGCCCCATTCGGAGCGTGGAGTAAACAAACGGTCACTAGATATGTACCCTCGTTTATTGCTCCAAATATATCGCAGTTGTATGGCCTGAAGCTTTTCCGAAGTATCTTTTGAGTATGGGATGAATCTAAGCAGATGAACCACTTTGGGTATTACTAACGAATTCCAAATCATAATTCTGTCCAAGGTATTGAAAGAAAGATGATCATTTTGTGAAACTGTTTTCGTAATGGTTTTGATTACCTTTTCACGGTTACTAGAGCAACCTTTTATTGAACTACAATTTGAAATAATAAGTCCAAGAAGAGACGTCTCTTGCTCGTATTTGAAATAAGGGAATTTATTTTTTAGAGGCTCCTCAATCGAAGTAAGTACCACACTTTTACTTCTATTAACTTCTAACCGATTCTTTGGAGAAAATTTCAGGTTTAATAATGCAAAATTTATAGAAGATATTATTTCACTTTCAGTACCGGTGAAAAATATTATTAAAATATTGTCATAAATGGCTTCGTTTGATAACAATATCTATTAATTTCCATTTGAATTTCACAATTTTCCTCTTAGATGTTTATTTTATATATAATAAATATATAATATAGATATATATATATAATATATATATTATATATATATATGATATAATAATATATATATATATATACACACACATCTATAATATATAAAGAGACTGTGTGTTTGTGTGTGTGTTTTGACCACTATTCGGCCAACTACTGGACTGTTTTAGATGAAAATTGGCACACAGATGCATCTTGACACTGTGATGGTTCTGGGCTAGTTAGATTCTGATCAGACCAGATTTGTGTCTGTGAGAGGGTTTTGCGGTTTGCATGGATTTTTGAGGGTTAGAGGCTCGGGATGTAATTAAATGTTTTGTGGTTGGCCGTAGGGCATTGGCCGCGGTGCAAAGGCCTGAAAATTGGTTTTGGTCCATAGTTCGAAGTGAGATGTTTTAGAGACAGAACGCACACTAAAAGTTATCTGCATCTCTGCCCAAATAACCTGGATCCGGAAAAATGCTTAACTTTTTTTATAAAGAAATTAAAAAATATATATTAGTTATTAAAATAAAATGATTATTATTCCTATCATACTATCAAATATAGTCCTAGTTGTTGAAAGCAAAGAAATAAAACCTCAAATCATCCATAACAGTGTCTATTAAATGTATGTAAAATAAAGCAGCTTCACTTTATAATCTAGATATTAAAAAATAATTTTCCTGTATTTACGAATGTGTGTTTTTATAAAAGTAGTTGTAAAATATTAAAGTTTTCATCGTTTTTTGTACACTTACATTACTTAAGATTTAATTAAAAATGTAATAATCTATGTTCTAATTCATAAAGAGAAAACCCCTAAATCTTAAAATTCTCTAGAGATCCAAAAGAAAACCATCCACATATGTATTTTTGCTCTTTCAATAAAATATAAACAATTCCAAGAAGTAAGAAACTTCCAATAATACGACAAAATGAAGACATAGAACAATAACAACTTAAGTAGGCCACACATTGAGGATTGGATCTAACAACTACTCAAGAAAGAAAATAAATAGAAAAGGCTGAATAAGTAAGTCGTTCAGAAAAGTTAAGATCAGCATTAGATAATATTGAGGTACATAAGCGTTAGCGAAGTTGGTTATAGCTGTAGGTATTTAATATCACTCATCTTTTTAAAGTGTAAAGAAGTCAGGCATTTTCTTGGAATAAATATAACGGTGTGTAATATAATAAATTGTGGTATAGGGCTTCTCTCCTAGAAATTGTGACGAAAATTGGTAAAAAATAACTATAAATCCCTCAAGTGGAATCTTCCTCCTGGATTTGGGCTGGCGATATCATCAAATTCATACCATCAACTTCAGCACAATATCTAAGCCTGATTAAATAAATTGCTAGAAGATATAAACGTTTATATCAAGAACGGCCTTATTGTGATTATTTTTAGCTTTGAACATCGTCTCATTGTCCCTTTATAAAAGGTTATATTATTTCTAGGCAGTAATTATGAACTATAATGTTCATTTATGTATTGTTGTACGCAACTGCCTAGTTTTATGTTTTTATTTATCGTATTGTCTTATGTGTATTTTGTCTACACTGTTTGTTGATGATGGTAAATAAAAAGTCTTAACCGAATAAAAAATTAATAAATAACTGTAATTATGTCAACATAAATTTTCTTTATTCATACTTTTTACGCCACTCTTAATATACTTCAATATAATCAACTTCTTATTTATTATCTAAATGTGATATTTAGCATCAAATACTTGGTCTAAAACACTAAACTTTGCATGTCAGCAAAATAACTAAGAATTAACATTTTTATTGATAAAATGTCCAATTATAACTACAATAACCAATATTAGAAGAAAAAAAGAAAAATTTTTTTTCTTCTGCAATTCACTTTTTACAATATCTTATTATTATATATACAAACAACTACCGGCTTATGAGCCAAATGTAGCCATAGAAGGCTTTCTTGGCAATCCAGGCAACATTGGAAAGACCATGGGAGTGTGATAGCCGTATGCGTTAAGGCGTGCTCAACTCTCAATGTTGAGAGCGCTGGTTCGAATACTCCCGAGAGGGGATGGTGATTTTTGGTCTACCTCATTGATAATATCCTAAGTTCGATAGACTCATTATAATGCTCATTTATATCCAGTCGGATACTGCAATTCTATCGTACCATATAGGCAAAAAAGAAGACCACGAGTCAGCAAGGAATGAGCTTCTCCTATGCCATAGCCTATGTCAATCCCCTCAATTGTTATCATTTAAACATACCACAAGCTGTGAAACGAGCATACATATTTGTGGATGGCGGAGACACTGAAAAAAGCGAAAAGGCTTGCCTTAGATATTTCTGTATACTAAATAAATAATATTATTTTTAACGTTCATATTTTTTTTCTGTAAATTAAAGCGTTTATAAGATAAAATTATATTAGAGCGTTTGCACCATAGAGATATAAAGATATAGAGATCTGATTCCCTTCAACAGCAAAGAAACAGCGTTCTATTGTTTCTGTGTGTCCACTATAAACAAAGTAATTTATACTACGCCATCGTAAGCTGATCATAGAGATATAAACATAACACAATGACGTATTTCTCTTCCCTCCAATAGCAGAGAAACATTGTCAGCTATATTCTTGACACAATGACGTATTTCTCGGACGAGTCCAATAAGCTCTCTATATCTTTATATCTCTATTGTTTGCACACATACCACCTCGAGAGGCTCATACATTTTTAACGACAATAGAGACATCAACAACAGCAACCACATATTACTAGTTGCCAAAGATCAAATACGTGATATATTACATCCTAGACTCATTTTAGCGCAACATACATTAACATTTCTGCAATATTTTTCTCACTCCTAATGGGCTTCAATAAAATCCACCCACACGTCATGTGTAAATTTGTATTGTCACACTTTAATGGATTAATTTTATAGGCTGGAGTGACGACGACATGCTCAAGCTGCTACCTTTTAATGAGAGCTAATAAATGATGAATTACATCAAAGACTTTGTTTAAACGGACAAGACAAGCAGAAATGAATGTAGGTGTTTCCAATGGTGCAATTGAGTTGCTTATCAAAAATAAATATACAATATCAATTAAGCCTTTTACATTCTATAGCATGTGAAAAAGGGGCAAGTCTTTTTTTGGAGTAGTTTGCGCGGCTTTGTTATTGATGCATGGTTAAAGGAATTCCTTGGACAAGTCTTATTTATGACTCATTCTATTTTAAGCCTGTTCCTTTGACAGACTATTTTGTTCCCTTATAGGACAACAATCATATGTGAACCCTTTGTAAAGCTTATATTTATGTCGTTTACATAAAGGTAAATAACTTCGTTGAAACAAAAAGAGTAGCAGAGTATTTCTTTGATCTTACATCAATTACTTATCTTTCTTATTCGGGCATTCCAGGATTACGGTATATTAAACTAGCGATTCTAAATATTTAATGATAAACACGATAATAATATTACTACTTATATTATATATCGATATATACATATATATATATATATATATTATATATATATATAGATATATTATATATATATATATATATATATATATATATATAGCTGGAAACGACCGGGACACTTTTTTTTAGCTGGGAGCCGGGCCGAGACTTTAATATATTCGTTCCTTCGTCATTCTGAAAGTGACGACGTTGTTTTTGGAAAATGATTTTTTCTATCAAAAAGTGCAAAACGACTTTTAATTTGTTTAATATTAAAAACAAATTATAAGCAAAAAACGTCGGCACTTTCAAAAGATATTCGGACGAACGACCGAATATTTAAGCCCCAGCCCGGCTCCCGTCGAAAAAAGTGTCCAGGTCGTTTCCTGCTATATATTTATACACATATGTGTGTGTGTATATATATTCCCTACAGAAAAAAGAGCATTTAAACCTTCTGTGTTTAGCAGCCACCTGGCAATAACGGTCTCTTTTACTAGTTACTAGCGTATGTAAACTGTATAGAAAACATGGTAAAATACTTTTAATGTTTTTCCTTAATTCTACGTTTTTCCGCGGGAACAATTAACTACAATACTTCTATCACGTATTCCAGGACCATTAAATATTATTTATATTTAGAGGCACTTATAAAAATGTACAAACAATATTTGATGTAAATCCTTTAAACATTGCAAAAACGAAAAAGGTCGATTTCGCAATGTTAAATGATTTTTCCTCGTCTTCTATTTCAGTGCGTGTGATGCAATAAATAACAATAATATTTGATGACCTTCATTACGTAATGACCATTGTCTCATGCAATCCGTTGACCAAGAAAATGATGGATTTCTCTGTCTAAATTCCGATACATGTTTATAAAAGAAAAATCGGACATTTAGATAACTTTTCATGACACATCTCACAAAGGATTTTAATGTATAGATAAGAATATTAAATAAGACAATGGCAACTCTAAATCGAATGCCATCGAGTTTGTTTTTTCTATCATCCGGAGCATGGTTGCAGAAAAACTGTCGACGGCTCAACCGCTGGATCAAAGTGCCTTAAGGGCTATTCTAATGTCATCTTCGGCCCGATACTCGGCTCTCACCATCAGGATCCCGGATCTCTCAGGTACGGCTTGGAGCTACGCTGGAGACACTCTACGCTTCTACTCAAACGGCTCAAAGGTGAGCTTACGGTTTCTGAGACGCCTATTAAGACTTTATAAAGGTTTCCAAAGAGTCAAAGAAGAAAACTTCATTGATTTTAATTTAAAATCTATTTATGAACTCTTTATACATTACATATAATTAGTTTTTATTCTTTTGTTGCATTTTAATTTTGAATATTTTTGTCAGATATTATTTTTATATGATGGATATAGTTGTAGCTGTTTCTGATTGATTGTATATTTTATATGTGATTTCAATTTTTTTTTACTTTAGTTAGGGTTTTAATAATAAACTATAATTTTTAGTTATATATACTTATTTATATACAATAACTCTAATCAAATAAAGTCATTAAAAAATAATAATGAGTTTCTTATTTCTTTAATTGAACAAACCTTTTAATAATGTATCATTCATTACTTAACAATAGTTAAAGTTGTGAAGGCAAGCTACCCATTAAACGTATATTTTTAAGTTTCACTAGATATTGAAAAATGAAATGTGTAAAATCATAGGACTTATGGTGTAACAAAATAACTGTGATTATAATAATAAAGATATTATTTTATATCGTCTAGACAAAATTTAAAAAAAATAAAAACATTATTAAAAGTAAGGAAATTTAATTAGATTTTTGGATCACAATTTTCATTGTTTTTTTCGATACAACAAATAAAAATCCTAAGCAATCATATAATCCTTTCGTATAGTCGGAAGGAATGGTTTCAAAACTGCTAAAATGTTTAATGGTGTTTTTTACACATTAACATCATCTTATTTACATTTACATATTTGTGCTGGTATATTCTTTTATGGACTGTTGAATAATAATAAAAACTACTAAAAATGATTTAATTGTATTTACGATAAATGTAAAAAAATAATATTGTGCCCTGAGACTATCAAATGCGTTCCCTTTGTATATTATTTTAAGTGTAATATAATTATATTTTTACAACCCTCCATGGACATATATATATTTATATTTTTACAACCCTCTGCCATGGACATATATATATATATATATATATATATATCACTGTAATTAATAAGATCTTAATTAATCTATACTTATAAAAAAAGAATTCCGTTCGTTCGTTTGTGCGTTCGTTAGTGCGTTCGTTCGTTTCCCCATATCTCCCGAACGGGTCATTAGATCTTGACGAAATTTTCAGTGAATAGTTTTGGGAGCTCAGGGAGTGTTTTAGTGGGGTTGTCAACTCCCGGAAAATTCGTCATCGACATGCTTATTTTATTCGCCAAAACGTTTTTTGTTGATTTTTTAAAATTTGCAAGTTAGATTTTGCCCAAATTTTCTGTGGATAAGACTGAGGTACTAAGACGTGTTTTTGTTTTATTGAGTGTTTCCCGGAAAATTCGTTTGACACCTTGAAAAAAGGCTTGAAAATTTTGGTTGTCCATAGTTTGTAAGTGAGATGTTTTAGAGACAGAACGCAAACTAAAAGTTATCTGCATCTCTACTCAAAGAACCTAGATCCGGAAAAAAATTCCGGATCCAGAAACTCCCGGACCCGGATTATGTCATTTCCTTAACTTTTGATTCTTTCCCATTTCGAAAAAACGCTACTCTAAAAGTACATCAAGAATAGAGTTTACAATCGGGTCCAAAAGAAATTTCCCGGAAAACCGGACCGGCCTGTCGGGAAATTCAAGAAAACCTCTGGGACGACTTTTTAATGCGAAAAAAAGTTCAAAACAAAACATACGAAACGAAGGCCTTGCAAAATAAGCCTAGGTTGGTTAAGTCAATGTCCGGCCTCCGGGACATATTTGGGCCGGGATCCGGATTTTTTTCAATTTGCAAGTTTTCGCAATATACTTTTGCACAATCATATTCAGCTTCACAAAGGGAGCAACTTTGATGTTATCAGTATCCGGATCCGAGGTCATTAAGAGCCTCAAATCCGGGATTGAATATTAGGTCGAATTTCATGGACGAAGCGGAATATTTTTGAAATCCTAAATTCTGGAGGGCCTTCTTTGGGTTGTCTGCTGAGTTGATTGCATCAAGTTATAAAATAGTATCTATAGAGTTTTGCATTTCTAATACGTTCGTGTCGGATATAAAATGAATTTTAGTTAATAATTTTTTGAGTTTTGGCATAAAAACTGGCAAAATGGAAAAGGGTTGTTTTCTCCGCTCCTGGGGAACTCACAGATTTCAACTTGAGTTCATAAGAAGGAGCTTAAAAAGCCTGGCAATACATTATAAAAAAGTCCTTCTCAATTGTTTTATATTTTTTCAGAAAACCCAAAAAACTGATTTTTTCAAAAAACTTAAGGGGGTTCCCATGATTTTTGGCATTTTTATTTTTTTATTTTTGTTAATATAGTTGTTCCCAATTGGGAAGTATAATGCAAATGTGAAGAAATTTTTAAATTGGATGAAAAACAAAAAAGTTTTATTTGTAAGCATTATTTCATAAGTACATATGCTACATATATATAGCATAGGAGTTGGTTATAATGTTAGTTCTTTTTTGCTCCCTAGGGGGTGCTTATTAACTTATGAATCTAATGTAACCTCTAGGGAGACTTTTTACTGCATAAGTGGTTTTTAAATTATAAAATGCAAAATGAAGCCCTGACCCAATGACACCTGTAGAAGGAACTGATTTGAATATGAAAAGAAAAGCGATGACATCAGTGAAATTAATCGTGTGATTTCTTCATTTTACGATGTTTAAATTCCCAGCCTTAAGGAATACAAAACGGAAAAATGGTAAGGAAGACCCAATGACCACTGTTGAAGGAACTTATTTTAATATGAAAAGTCACATGCGATGACATCACTAAAATTATTCATCTTCTTTTTACGATGTTTAAATAACCAGCCTTAAGGAATATAAAACGGAAAAATGGCAATGAAAACCCAATGATAACTTTTTAAGAAACTGATTTTAAAATGAAAAGTCACACGCGATGACATCACTAAAATTATTAGTGTGATTTTTTTTTCATCCAGACTATTGTCAAGTTGGAAAATCCCGGGCAGCGCCGGGTAATATTCGCTAGTAATAAAAGTTATACAAGTGCAAGAAAAAAGGTTTAAAATAGATTAACGTTAAATTTTTACTGACAAAAGTCATTTCACTATAAAAACACTCAATAGCATGAAATGGAAGATTCATGTCTAACAATTCATTAAAAAAACATTCGATATGTCTCACGAATATCTTCATTTTTTTCTACAACGTGCGGAGCAAAAAACGGAATCAACTTTAAATGCTAATATCCCATAAATTAAGAAGATATGGAGATTGTTTTAATTTCTACAGAAAGTTCCGAATCTTATCTTTTCAACAAGATGCAGCTGAGTTATGTAACTTGCTTAGTTATTAAAATGGATACAAAAAGGCAACGAGTGTCCGATCTACTCCGTGCGCAAGTAAATGTGGCGGAGATTGTTAAGATTGTGGGGTAAGCAATACCATGGTATACGTCACCAAGAAAAAGCTTGAGGCGGGGACAGCTTGGAGAGGAAGCCTGGTAGCGGTGGCCACAACAAAATCCTGACAGATGAGTTCCTGGTAGGCCTCTTTGCTGAAATTGAAGAAAATGCCTCCATATTGGTTCCCTAAGGGCCTCCAGGTGGGGGCTACGAGTACCTGGAGGTGATAAAGGGCATTGCAAAGCCCTGGATGGATGCAACATATCCTGATGGCAATTACTGTTGGCAACAGGATGGAGTCCCGGGGCACACAGCTAAATCTGTGCAACAGTGGTGTAAGGAGAATTTAGCAGATTTTGACCTACCAACTTCTGGCCCCTGTCCTCATCCGATGCGGCACCTTTGGGCTATGGAATCTGGGCTTTGTGGAAAGCAAAGCCTGTGCAACTCCTCACCCGAGTGTTAACGCCCTGCATGGAGAAGGAGTGGGCCACCATGTCAGAGGAGCACGTTCGTAAAGAGTGCTGGGCCTTCCGACCTCGTCTCGAGGCCATGGTGGCTGCCAATGGTGTTCATTTTGAAAATTAATTACGTAATACTGTCTTACTTAAGAATAAATAAAGCTACATGTTCTACCCCTTGTTGTTCTAGTTGAAGTCAACCATTTTCATGAGCAATCAGAATTTTCCGTTTTTGCTTCCGCACACTGTATATTCAAATATACGGGGCCCATAAAGATGTTATTTGATACAAAAAAATTATCTAAATAAGATATTTGTTTTATTTAATATTTTATGGTCATTGGCTTGAAGCAAATAATTAAAACAAAAAGATGAAATAAGTAATTGGATCCAACTTTTTGAGACATAGTTGAGTTCATTAAGCATATACTTTAGTACTTCATATATAAAACATAATATATTGAAATTGGCATATAGGTACCTGAAAAATTACTTACATCAAATATTAATTTGAGCTCACAAAATGAAATGGTTATTAATATCGGACATGTTGGTCACATTATCATAAAATTGATCTATGCAGCTATTTATTTGGCGATGTACTGTTAAACACACTCTCTGATTGTCATTCATGTATATACGAAGACTCCCCCCCGTAAAACATACTTCATTGTATGCAATATTTATTATTATCATATGGTGATTAATCTAATGATAAGCCATGGGTATTGTTTAGGGCTTTATACAATTTGTATAAGAGGAGGAAGGCCCATATCCAAAGTATGCGAGGAATTTTAACTACCTCTGATCACCCCTAACAAAGAATGAAATGCAATTTATATAGGATTTAGTGTTTGAAAAATTATAGGTAAATAATAATGTTTTTGTAGAATCTATCGCTATCAACTTCCGGAATGTCAAAAAATATAAAAACATTTTACCAAAGTTGAATTGATATAAATAAATATTACGAGCTTTAAACGTAGAGATACGTTTATCCAATATTTGTAAATTAAAAAAAACCCAAATTATTTTGAGCAAAAGAACTGGTATTTTATAGATTAATTTATGTCATTATCTATCTTCATCATAGACCTTATTTGATAAACATCCATCCAATCTGTAGAACCATTCAATATTTTTTTAAGATAACAAGCTTTAGTGAAAACTTCAATTCTTAAGACAATACATATAATATTTACTAATTTGAAATTATTCAAAACGGTAAGTCATCCATTTTATTAGTTTTATGTTTCTAGAAAATAACCTTATTTTATTTTACTTGATTAGACTTTATAGTTTATATTTAATAAAGAAATATATTTATTGCTGCTTCATTTAGATTAAAGTTTAATTTTAAGTCTATAATGTTTATTGATAATGATTTTGATATCCCTCTATCAATAAATAAACAAATACAAGATGAGTGAGTACCTAAAATATAAGGATTAGGTA
>CP045897.1:26758361-26777869 GCA_013387185.1 Caligus rogercresseyi
CCGCCGTCACGGGGTCCGTATGAGCCTTCCGAGGCGGATTTTTTTACGACTGGGCGGCGTAGAGGGACGGGGAGGTTCCCCTGTCGACGAAATTCCGAGAGGAAGACGCTCCCGGCACCAATTTCACAGCAGAGCGCCATCTATGGGCAGAGTAAGCTAACTTGAAATATTTATTACTATTTAGCTCATTTTGCATCTTAATTCTGCACTTCAGAGCCAAAATTTAATCACTTGTTCCTTTGGCATTTCCAACAACTCAACAAAGTTTCCTTCGAATCCGTTCGCCGCACTTTTTTGAGTGATCCTGCTGACAACCAAACAAACAAACCAACCAACAAACCAACCCAGTGAAACAATACCCTCTTCGGCGGAGGTAATAAATCAACTGTATAAATACAATATATGCATTATATTTCAAAATATATTCGGCATTAACCCCCGATTCCTAATATTTATGTTTGTCAACGACGCTGATCTTTACGAAATATTTTTTTGTTTCGTATTCATTAACATGTTATTACAATATTATTTAATTCTTTAGACATTTGTGCCCATGATATATAATATTATTAAATTATTATGTTGGAAATAAATAATATTCTAATTTGATCTCTTTTATTTATATTACACCTATGATTATTTTTATTTCATATACACCTATGATTTTCTTTTATTCCATTGATTTTTGTAAACTCTTCTTTATTAATATGGTTTTTTATTTCAATGTACTCTTTTTTTTTTTTCATTTTAAGTATTCTTATATCATCCATTTATTCAATATATTTTAATTAATTATTTTTTTTGTTTTAAAAGGTTCCCTTTTACAACTATTTGCAGTAATGTTCCGTTATGGTATTAATCAATTATTATGTCTCTATAATGACAATCCATGGGAGTTCAAGATATTGTTTATAGTGTTATTTTTTCAGATCAAATGCCTCATATATATATATATATTACATACAAAAGTTTAAAGAAATGAGGGTTAAAAACACAATTTTTTGTTCGTCCTACTACCGTTTGTTGAATTAGCTGATAGACAACCTTAGGAAAAAACAGCCGTTAGCTGTATGTTATATGTATAAAATTTAATGTTTTGATTTATTTTTTACTTTTTTACATTATTTAAATTATAATAGTTGATATTTTTAATGTTTGTATATTTTTTTGTGTGTCCTACCGTTGTTCAAGAAGCTGATAGCCTGGATTAGGAACAAACTGCTGAAGCTTTCCATTTGCTGTTGCTGTGGTGTATGTGCATTATGATATCCGTGATAAAAGTATCGAGAGCCGTTTTGATAGTAGCCCAGGAGTTTAGGGTACTCTGTATCCACATTTTTCACTACATACTCAAAGGATATGAGGGGCTGAGGCATTTTTTAAATCCTTTTTTGTCAAGTATTACATATATTTTTTTTTTCACAGAGAGAGAGACACACACATCAGGCACAGAAGAACCTCGGCCGGGGCACGGAACGTAACTAAAGTACGAGTCAATGAAGAAGAAAATATGTGTTGAGAACCCGTAGTCAGGCACCCACCACCACAAACCCTCCTCTTTAGTAGATGATGCGAGTGTGCGGAGTGCGTGCACTCAGCGTACAAATTCCTGCGGGCCACCTGGTGCAACCAACATAAAAATATGGACACTGACGGATGATGATCCCTGGAGTAAGTTGTATGCCCAATCATGAGAATATTTACGATAAGTATAGAAAGTAAATAGGAAAAATCAAGAAAAATAGTTGATGCTTCTTTGTAATTCATATTATTTAAAGCTAAATAATAAATACGTCTGTGTTAACATAGCATACTTTTTCCTTTCTTTCGATATTATTGCATATATTGTAAATATTACGTTATACAATTAAGATATCTGTGAAGAAGTAAAAGAAGAGAAAAATCAAGTCGTAAGCTCTGACATGAGAAAATATGAGTCATGAATAAAAATATGAGGACAAATTAGCACGGAGTAGTAAACAATTCATTTTAGAAATAATCATTTCATATGATGGAAAATAATTTAATTATAATGTTTATTAACGGTCATTTAAATACGACTAAAGTTTAATATTATATATATATATTTTTTTTTTTACGGTTATAAAATTCTTTATTTGGCTATCAAATATTATAAAACAGTGTAAAAATAACTACACTAAATACAGACAACTATAAATAAATAAAAATACTCTTGACAGTTGCGTTAAAATAAATAACATGAATGAACATTGTAGAACATATTTACTGTCAAGAGATTATAATTTTAATTTTTGTAATGAATATAAATATATATGAAGATTTTGTTAATTAAGCAAAGGAATAAAATCATACCTTTATTTACTATTAAGGCTTTAAAAACATTAGTGTTATTATTATTCACATAAAGAAACACACATATAAGCTTTAATATATGTTATAAATCAGGATTATTATTTAAAACAATAATGCCTATTGATATTTTAAACGCAACTGTTTTTATTTTGTTTTATGTTATCTGTATTTCTTATTAGTTCAAGTGAGATGGATAAATTCTAGGAGCTTAAAAAAATATTGAAACAGGGAAAATTGATAAAATACATAAATAATTAAATTTGGTGTAAATAAGTAATAAAAAAAGAGTACAATAAGAAATGTAAAATAAACATGACAGATTTAAATTGGCAAGCACAAAATGTTTATTTTTAGATTTATTTATTATTTTTAATAAACGCATGTTCATATTGTCTTTTGGTTTGTTATATTACTGTAAGGATTTATGTATCGTTTAATATCGATGTCCTGTGTAGGAAATCTATTTTTGATACGCGTAGTTTTAATCACTCACCTTCTATTATACATTGAGAAGTCTCTTTTAGGTAATACTAATATCCATCATATTTTTTTTTAATGAAGACATTTCATATAGAAATAAATCAATGTATTATAAAGTGTTGGGTGTTAATATTACCAAACTACTAAGTCTTTTATTTGCACAGTTTTTTGATATATTTGCTTAAAAAACCATTGAAAGGCCTCACGTTTTTTGCACATGATTACATTCGTGATATTTTCTAATAAGTAAACTTGTCTGTAGAATATAGTATTTGAAATATCGAAAATTAGTATATTAATGATGTAATTTTATATAAAGAAAGACTAAAGGATATTCGGAAGTATTCTTTGAATGGTGACAATATATACTTATAATTTAAAAAATAAAACATAAAACAAAAATACTCATTACAAAAACAAATCCACCAATAATTACAATAAAATAAAAATTAAACATTGTGTTTCAAAATACCCGTCCAACAAAAAAAACGTATTGCTAATATTTGAAAATTTATAAAATATATGTTCTTGCAACTAATTTTTTTGTCTGAAAAAAGAGGTTACAAAACGGTATTATAATATTTTAAAGCTCTAAAGTAATTGTTCAAACATTAATATGATTCGACAAATTTGTTATTAGGTATATATGTAAAATATGTCCGGGATTGCCAAATATACTAAATGTATATCTAGGCACTTTATTATACAAAATAAATCCACCTAAATACCCACATATTCATTTCTTATTGTCTGTCTAATTACCATAAAAATAATATGAAATATACAATTATGAATAAATCGTGGATTTATTTCTCATTACTGTTCTTCGGTTTATCGAACTTATTCTTTAGCAATCTGGTTCATTGAGGGATATATATATATATATATATATATATATAAATATATATATATATACATATATATATATATATATAATATATATATATACATATATATATATATATACATATATATATATATAGATAATATATATACAAATATATATATATATACAATATATATATATATATAAATATATATAATACTTATATATGTATATATATAACAGGTCGACTGATAAGTCCCGAGACTAACTAAGAGGAAACATTTTCTTGACAAATTTGATTTTATTATTCAACATAGTTGCCTTCGAGGGCGATACAGCGATTATAGCGATCTTTCAATTTTTCGATTCCACTTTTATAGTAATTTTTCGTTTTATCCGAAAAATAGGCTTCTGTCTCGGCGATTACTCCATCATTGTCCGTAAATTTCTTGCCAGTGAGCATTCTCTTCATGTCTGCAAACAGGAAATAGTCGCTGGGGCCAGATCTGGAGAGTACTATGGATGGGGAAGCAATTCGTAGCCCAATTTATTTAATTTAGCCATTGTTTTCATTGACTTGTGACACGGTGCATTGTCTTGGTGAAAAAACACTTTTTTCTTCTTCAAATGGGGCCGTTTTTCAACAATTTCATCATTCAAATGCTCCAACAAGGCTATATAATAATCGCTGTTGATTGTTTTCCCCTTTTCAAGATAGTCAATGAATATTATACCGTGTGCATCCCAAAATACAGACGCCATAGCCTTCCCAGCTGACTGTTGCGTTTTTCCTCGCTTTGCATTCGGTTCATCATATGCAGTTCACTCAGCTGACTGTCGATTGGACTCGGGAGTGAAGTGATGGAGCCATGTTTCATCCATTGTCACATATCGATGCAAAAGTTCGGATTGATTACGATTGAACAGCTTCAAACACTGCTCAGAATCATCAATTCGTTGTTGTTTTTGGTCGATTGTGAGCTCCCGCGGCACCACTTTGCACAGAGCTTTCGCATGTCCAAATATTCATGCACGATATGTCCAACGCGCTTTTTCGATATCTTCAGAGTCTCAGCTATCTGGATCAACTTCACTTTACGGTCATTTAAAATCATTTTGTGGATTATTTTATGTTTTCTGGTGTAACCACCTCTTTTGAGCGTCCACTGCGTTTATCATCATTCGTGCTCACACGACCACGTTTGAATTCAGCAAACCATCGACATATGGTTGCTTTCGATGGAGCAGAGTCCGGATAACATTATTCAAGCCAAGTTTTAGTTTCGACGGTATTTTTTCCCATCAAAAATAATATTTTATTAACACACGAAATTCGTCTTTTTCCATTTTTTCACAATAACAAAAGTAGCTTCACTTAAAACGCAATATCTCACAAACTAGTAGTCAAACAGCTGTTATATTTATGCAAGTATGTTTTGAAGGTTGGTACTAGCTGACAGTTATATGAAAACAAATCCACTGGCGCCATCTTTGTGTTAGTCTCGGGACTTATCGACATATACTTAGACCAAATATTATGTCTTAGAAGCTTGTGTATGCTTTTGAAGATGCTCATACCTTAGAAAGGATACTTCTTTACCATTTGAATATTGTTTGAGGAATAAAAGTGGTCTTTCAAATGAGTTTACTGCGTGGAGGGACAGCTCTTTGTGCGCTCAAATAGCAATAATGATAACAATAATATGTACTGACCTTTATATGCCTCATTGTAGTTTTAAATATTTGTATACAAGTTGTCAATCGTGCTCCTACGTAGGTTTATATCAAAATACACACTCAATCTACGGGCTCAAAGCTCGAATGCATTTTAATTTGTAGAGTTAAGTGGAAAAGGGAATGATATGCGGAGATAAATTACGCTATCTCAGCTGGGGCTAACAGATCTACTGCAAATTCCATCCGTCAAAGACGTTTTGCAATGATCACTTTAGTTACCCAAAGCCTTAACTATACTATTTTTCCCCTAATATTTCTTATAAATTGTATCTCATAAGTATTTAAATGATATAATAAATTACTAATATATATTGATTGTGTTCAATAAATTTACTACAAATTCTTCGGATCTTCAAAACATATTTAGATATTGATAAAGTATTTCACTGAATGAAAAATAGCTTCATACCCATAATCATATTCTTCGGTGGTTATAAATACTTTAAAGGCTTAGGGAATACTTAAAGGCTTAGGGAATACTTTTTTAAATTCCCAACATTTTTTAGATTTATCTTCAAATATTTATTTTATATATTTTTGCGTATTAATTTTCAATATATAAGAAAAAGCTTAAGGATTCCGGAAGAACCTTGGCTGGGGTCGGAACCTGCCACGAAAAAGCAAAACAAAAATTGAATGACTGCTAAGAAGGGGGAGGAACTCCATTATTAACAGAAAACAATGTTTTTTGATAGTAAAATTGTTGTGTTTTGTAGGTATTTATCAAGGTGGAAGTAGCATTTATTTCAAGCATCAAATAAATATTTTTTAATGATATGTTTACGTTCTTAAGGACGTAACTTTTGTAATTGTTTGTATTGTCTCGAGTGTTTATAAAAGTGTGTGTAACGGTGTTTGTACAAATATGACAAAGGGGATTACTTATTTCCAAATCCGAAGCCTGGATTGTAGGCTTTTATTCTCTTATTCGAAAATATTTAAGGGTTGAACTGGTGTGATGCAATTATGAGGGAATAATTATAGCTTCTGTTGAAATTTGTGATTATGTGTAGATTAAATTGTTTTGCATCCGTTATATCCCCCTTAAATGCAGTGATTAAACATTTGTTATTTTGCCCTGTGTTTCCAACCGAAATTAATGAGAAAACCTAATTTTTCAAACAAAAAAAATCTTGATTATGATTAGCTTTAATCCTACATGTATAAAAACTGCGACAAAAACTTAGTTCCATGCCAAATGATACCTTAATTGATGTGGTATACAATTAATATTGAGGGTGAAGGCTTATCAAAATAAGAATAGGAATAACTCTTAATAAAAGTCTAAGATGTTATCGTCCAAAACGTTATAATGCTCTTTTTATAAAAATGAATGCAATTCAAACTAGAGGACTCAGAGAGTGCAAACCTCCGCCGATCCCCACCAAATGAATCACTTGGTCTTTTTGTCATTTCCAACCCTCTACGCACTGTCCCTTTAACTCTACATACTGCTCCTGTATTGTTTACACTCTAGAGCTACATGGAAAGAAAAAGAAACTGACGTCATCAAAGAGGAAAGCACAGTACAGCGACATCTATTGGCAGAGTAGGCTAAAATAAATATTTATTAGTATTTAGCTCATTTGCATCTAAAAGAAGCACTCAGAGATGCCAAAATTTAATCACTTGTTCCAACAACTCCACAAAGTTTCATTCGAATCCGTTCCGTACTTTTTGAGTTATCCTGCTGACAAACAAACAACCAACAAACAAACAAACAACCAACGCCAGTGAAAACAATACCTCCTTCGGCGGAGGTAATAACTTTGCTGACATAACCAAAAATCAAAAAGCCATTAATAATATTGCTGATTTAAAGCAACATCAAGTTGCGATTGCCATTATTCTATTTTCAAAACGTAACTTCTCTGTATGACACTTTTGCAAAAAACAGTACATTAATTTAGTATTGTATGGTAGGAAAAGAATAAAATTGTTAATGAAAAAATAAAAGTTTTATCATGGAATTGATTTAAGGATGTCCTTTATTTCCATACTTTAATGTTTTCATGTAAACAAGAAGGATATATCCAATAAAAAAATGTACGTCATGTAATTTGTATTGCCTAGTAATTGAAAAGCTAAGAATACTTATAATATACGTTTCGCCCAGCAGGATATTTTATTATCATATTTAAGGCATAAGTGATATAATAACAATAGCTATGACGTCATCTGTGATTTCAGATTGCGTCTGCGCATCTTGTATTATCTATTATCTTTGGCAAGGTATATATAATATAAGCATGTGTTTTTTCATATTTGCATAGATTGTATAACATCTAAATCTTAGTCTATTTTTCACGTCATCAAAAGTTATCGTTTTGTAAGATATTTAATAAAAAAATCATGAGGGACATATAAAAAATTATTAAAATATATAAACTAAAACTCATAATAAAATCATTTTAAACTAAAATGTTTAATTGTGTTTTTATGAACTGTGGAATAGAAAAATGTAAAAGTTTTTCAAAGAAATAAAATAGAGAAAAGGAAATCTAATAAGATTTCAATATTTTTGACGAAATGTTCGGAAATAATAAAATTACTAATGTTTTTCCCTTGCTTACCAGTGTGACGCCATTAAAACCCACCAGCATGCGAGAGGTCAGTTCTCTTGGTAATAACATACCTTGACTTTAAATATACCTTGGTTTGCCTCTGTGGCACAGCCATTTTAGATAGATTTACGTCATAAAACAAATCTTGAGAATTTTGTTTTCTCAGTTTCCAGTCGATATAAAAAATTAATTTGTTTTTTAACTCACCATACAGCTATATCAAGAATTATCAACTTTTACTTTTAAAGGATATAACTGATTTTTATTGACAAATTAAAAAGTATGATTCAAAGTATCAAAGTAAGCATAAATATTCAGGAAGGGATTCACACAAATAAAATTGTTTTTCATGCATCTTCCCACATCCAATTATTTTCTTAAAGGAAAGGAGAATTGCCAAGGGAAAAAATTAGCCGAGCTATATTGGAAGGCATCGAACTGCAATCATTTGGTCTCTCATGGATGCCTAATTAAAGATAAACCTTGGATCAAGCATTGCCTTTTATATAGGAATCAGCAAAAGCCCACACATGATGTTTTATTGAGGTGAATTGTTGTTTCATCTGCCCACTTTGCTGAACTCATGTGACGTCAGATATATAAAACATATTATTGCTTTGAGTGTGAATATTTTGGTTATATGAATGAAAGACTCCATAGCGATAAAAAGATATAGAGAGCTTATTCCCTTCATCAGTATTTTTGTGTCCAATATAAACAAAGTATTTGATCTACGTCATCGTAAGCTGATCATAGAGATAGATTCTATCTCTATGATCAGCTTACGATGACGTAGTACAAATTACTTTGTTTATTTTGAGCACACAAAATACAGCCGAACGATGTTCTCTGCTATTGAAGGGAATAAGCTCTCTATATCTTTATATCTCTATGGTTCACTCATGGAAGGCAGATCCAACCTTTGCAACTCTTGGGGGGGGGGGGGGGGGGTAAATCCCTACCTCCCAATCCTCGATCCATTTCGGGAGGGATGCTTATTAGATTATATCAATGTGAGAGGATATCCTAATATTATAACCTGGAATATTCTATTCCAGGTTATAGTTTTCCCTACCTAAAAAATAATAGTTTTATTTTGATAGAGATAAAAATTTATTTCTTTGCTCTGAATTATTGTTTAGTATTGTTATATAATCAACTCTAATATGTTTTGTTAAATATTGTTTTCAAATTTCTGGTTTTTTTAATGTATGACTACTATAAATATTTATTATTTTAAAACTATATTCCCTTGTATATACAAATAAATAAATCTAAAGATAGTTACTTTATCTCCATACATAGGAACACAAAGGACATAATCTGATGCAAACTCCAGAGATCCCATGTGGAATAAGGTCTGTATAATAAGGTCTGGGCAATACAAAAACAAAATGTAATCATAGTAGTATAACTACTCAATGACGTCACTGGAGAACGAATATAAATACAGGGTTTCTGTGACAACTTTTTTTTTCTATTTGCGATAACGATAAAACGATAACTTTTTCTCAACTTGCGATAAACGATAAACAGTAAAAATTTCAAAACCCAACTTGCGGTATGCGATAAACGATAACGGTAAAAATTAAGTGACGACGTTTTTTTTTTAATTTAGAAAAGAATGTCAAAAAAAAAGTTAACAACGTTTTTTTAAAGAAAGGAATCTCCAAAAAAATAATTGATGGCGTTTTTTTTTTGAAAAGAATTTCCCAAAAAAAGTGATGACGTTTTTTTTAGGAGAGAATCTCCAAAAAAGTTGGCGGCGTTTTTTTTTTTTGAGAAAAAGAACCTCCAAAAATTTCTTAATTTTTTTGTGTTTTTACAAAAGTCGTCTTTGAATTTTTGTGTATTTTACAAAAGTCGTCTTTCAATTTTTTTGTTTTTTAACAAAAGCCGTTTTTAAATTTTTTTGTATTTTTACAATTGTCGTCTTTGAACTTATCGTTTATCATTCCTCATTTTTGGGACTAACGATAAGTGAATGAGCGGTACTTTTAAAAACTTTGCGATAAACGATAACGATAAAAGGATAAAAACGATAATTATCGTTTATCGCTCATTTTATGCACGCAGACTATATATATATATATATATATATATATATATATATATATATATATATATATTAGGGCTGTTCTTATTTTTCAAATCTTTGAAATGTTAGCAACATTGTGGATTTTCTGTTTCTTGGCGATAAAAGAAGACGACATACAAAGTTTGAACAAAATCGGTCAACATTACGAGGTCGCGCAACGAGGTCAAAGTTTTAAAAATTTAGTAAAATATAATTTTCCGCAAATTTCTCAAAACGGTGGACGTTACAGACAATATGCTATCATTAGACACTCCATTTTTCTTTGTTTTTACTGAAAACTTTGTTTTAATAAAAACATCAAACACGTCTGGTAGTAAATTAGATTTCCTTTAAATTAATAATAATTATTAAAGTCTGTAAGTCAACCATTTGAAGAAATTTGCCGGAAAACTATATTTTACTAAATTTTAAAACTTTGACTTCGTTGCGCGACCTCGTAATGTTGACCGATTTTGTTCAAACTTTGTATGTCGTCTTCTTTTTATCACAAGAAACAGAAAATTTCAGGGAGCTTAATGTCCACCACAAGACCATCCAGATCGCCGTCCATGGCGATCTTGGCACGAAATCTTTTGGCCGGACCAAAAAAACATTCCTCACCGTCCAAATGAAGGCAAGACGATTCGAACGATGCAAAAAGTTCTCCAGTATACAAGTCATCTGGCGGCAAAGTGGAAATTTTCTCCAATAAGAAGATCTTCACTTTGGACGCCGTAGTCAACCGTCGAAACGACGACACCTTGCCACATCAATAGATCAGGTTGAGGGTCAATATCGAACAAAAACATCCACAGCAAACAATGTGCTGGGTGTCGTGGCGAGCGACGGGCAGAAGATGCCGCCCTACTTTTTCAAGCCGGAGAGAAAGTCGACACTGCCGCCTACTACAAGGTCCTGAGATACACTGTGCTGCCTTGGCTCAAGTCTACATACCCTCCAGCAACTACACATGGAACCAGGATGGCGCACCGTGCCACACCTCCAAGAAAGTCCAGGATTTCTGTCGTGCCAACATGGCCGATTTCTGGCCCGCCGACATGTGGCCAAGTTCGAGTCCAGATTAAAACCCACTCGACTTTTCTGTTTGGAGCGTCTTGGAGAGTCATGCCTGCAAGACATCTCACGCAAATTTGACGTCGCTACAGCAAGTCATTGTCGAGGCCTGGGACAACTTGACGAGGAGTATATCAAGAAGAGCTGCGCCAGCGTCCGACGTCGTGTCGAGGCGTCATCGCCAACAACGGAGGTCATATGAATGAAATCACGCCTATGTGTACATTCTTCCTCGTGTTTTTTGAATTTTTTGAATCGTTTCATTAGTTCAGAATATATCATCGATATGTTTTCCTAAACAGTTACTGAAAAATTTGGTTCGCCACCGGTATATATATATATATATATATATAGGATTATTTCTAGTATATATTGTTTTCATAATTTTGGACTTAAAAAATGGTTCTTTAATATTATAATTCATTGTATATTAATCGTCACTTTTCTTCAGAATTAATTAAACTAATTTATTGCGAAATAAATATGATCAATCTATTTATCTAAGGTAGTTGAATGGTATTATGGTGATGTTTTAATTATGGGACATGTCTAAAAAGTGCAAGATTTCAGTGGTTTTTTCATTATGAAGAAGTTTACCTATAAAAGAAAAGTATAAATATAATCATTAGAGTAATTAATTAGTAATAAATAAAGTCTGAAATAATAAACATAACATACATAAAGTATTTATATATAAAAACAAAATTTTCATCACAATATAGTAACTGAAATATAAAGATAACTAATTTCATTGTGACTTTTGAAGCCAGATGTAATCAGGCTGTCGTTTAATAGCCTCATAAATTATTTTATTTTCTTAACAATCATGACTAGCTATTGATTAATTAATATAACAATACTGTGAAATTAAATATCTAATAAAATATAATTGTCAAATAATTGTTTTTCATCATTTTTCAAAATCGATAATCTTTTACGCTTGGCCATGAAACGAAATGTTCAATTTCCAAAAGGGAAAATAAGTACCAAATTTGATTCATCAACTAAAGCTTATCAAGTTTAAAAATTTAAAATTGTCATTTAAAATTGATACACATTTAAGAAAAAGCTCTTCTGTAAAATATAATCCAAATTTGAAAAATGGGTTATCTGTATGAATTCGACTTTCACGATATTATACTGGGTACGTCCGGGATAAGAAAATAACCAAAGAATAATAAATGTTGTTGTGTTTCGGCTGACGCTATATATCAATGATATGAAATACATTTATATAATTTTACACATATTTTTTTTAAATTATCGGTCAAAGTTTTTCATTTATACTGAGACATAATGGTTTTTTTGTATTTATGTCGATTGTAGCAGAATTTTCATGGAAACTGCTTTTAGCTATACGTACATTAAAGATGTGTGTAATGACGATTAGAATACAAAATAAATCTTTAAAATTTCTCTGACGCTCTCCGTATTCAAAAATATTATTAGCCTACAAAGTTTTTCATTAATTATTTTAGATAAGATACTAATATATATTTCACAATATATTTGACATTCTATACATAATCATTTAATTTATTCCATTTATCATTCAATCAAGAATTTTAAATTGAATAATAGCATTTCGTATATATGCATTTCTAAATGCACTATAAACGATTATAGGAGCGATAATGATGTATGTCATATACCTTAGGCTGTTGAAAAATGGCATTGAATGATAATACTGATGATCTGACAAATTATACAAATCATTAATTCAATATGGTTTATAAAAACAGTTTTATATCTGTTTTTGTAATATCCATGATTTTGTAATAATTATATTGTTTATTAAGTCATTATTAAAATTGTTAGCATATTGTTAGAGTTGAGTAATCTCATGATATGGAATCGTATTTAGCATATCACATATAATATAGTTTCATTTGATTATGTTTTGATATAATTGAAGGCAAGTATTTGTGTGCATAATAAATCGAAAGGGTTTATTTCCAGTTACTAGCTTTTATCCAAACCTGAACTCCAATATAGATACATGTTTTTATGTTCATATCAATGTATTGGTCAAATATTTATAGGTTACATCATAGCCGTTGGTTTTTAGATCAATATGTCTACATAACCATTGATTAAAAGACTAAATTAATCATCCCTTCTAAAGTTATCACTCTTAATCAATACAAGTCAACTCCACCTACTTAATATATTTTTCTAAACCCTGCAATTGTAGTACAGCTATACTTATTCGAATACACTAAATCATCACTCATACAAATATGGAAGAAGACAAATTGTTGTACGACCAAACAACTAAGAATCAGATATAATATTCTTATTCAAAATATAGCATTTTTGCCTATTTGATCCGATATAATTACATCCGGTTGGATATTATTAGCATACTAGCGTGTTAATTAGTCTATCGAACTATGATCCTATCAATGAGGTTGACCAAAGATGATCTTCCCCTCTCGGGGATGTGAAACATGCACCCTCAACATTGATAGTGAACACGCCTTAAGACACTGAGCTATTGCACCCCTTTAAATTTAGCACTTTTAACAACATGATCCAAATAGAGGACTCAGAGAGTGCAAACCTCCGCCGATCCCACACAAATGAATCACTGGGTTTTTGTCATTTGCAATAGATGTCGCTGTGCTGTGCTTTCCTCTTTGAGAGCACAGCACGCGACATCTAGTGGCAGAGTAGGCTAACTTGAATATCTATAGTGTTGAGCTCATTTCGCATCTATGCCAAATTTAATCACTGTTGGTCTTTTGGCATTTCCAACAGCTACCACAAAGTTTCATCCGAATCCGTTCCGCACTTTTTTAGTTATCCTGCTGACAAACAAACCAACCAAACAAAGCTAGTTGAAAACAATACCTCCTTCGGCGGAGGTAATAAGTATTTTTTGTTGATAAATCATATGAATAAATAACAATGCAATTTAAAAAGATTGACAAATCTAGATTCTATATCTTATTATCAACAAATAAATTCATCTATACTTTCTCTAAAGTCCGTTTTGGTTCTTGCTTAGGGACTTGAAGTGAAAATTACTAAAACCTACTATTTTATTGTAATCCCAAGACTTTTATATATTAAATATAATTACAAGGTTTGAACTTATATAAACAATGATTACGTTTTTTAGCCTTGATTTGGTATGGGAGTTTGATTAATTAACAAAAACCTTCTGTAAGGAAATGGATGACTCTGATTGCATCCAATAGCAGATATAACTAGAGGCATATATACACTCAGAGAGTGCAAACCTCCGCCGTCATGAGCCTTCCGAGGCGGATTTTCACGACTGGGGAGGCGTAGAGAGACGGGGGAGGGTTCCCCTAGACGGAAATTCCGAGAGGAAGACGCTCCCGGCACCCAATTACACCACAGCGACATCTATTGGCAGAGTAGGCTAACTGGAAAATTAGTAGTATTTAGCTCATTTGGCGCCTTAATTCTGCACTCAGAGATGCCAAAATTTTATCACTTCTTCCTTTTGGCACTTCCAACAACTCCACAAAATTTCATTCAAATCCGTTCAGTACTTTGTCAGTTATCCTGCTGACAAACCAACAAACCAACAAACTAACAAACCAACAAACTAACAAACAAACAAAACGCCAGTGAAAACAATACCTCCTTCGGCGGAGGGTAAAAGCTTTTATACAGTAAGATAATAGGCAAAATAATGTTTCTAAATTAAATCCGCCATAACAAAACATTATCAATTATCAGCAAGAAAAGTTCCATTTATTATGCGAATTACTACTATGGTAGATGGACAAGACATCTGGAAGGCGTGATGAAACGCTTTTTTTCCTTCTTTTTGTATAGCTATAGAACCAAAGGCATTCAATTTTATATTTTTTCTCTCAGGCACAGAGGAATGCTTCTATCTATAAAAAAACTTCGTGTGTATATTTGAATGAAAATCTATTAGCTTTATCAAAGAATTATTCAGAGGTGAAGAATAATAGTCTGTAGTATATAGTGAGTCAGCTATTATTATTATATTATGCAGAGAAAAGAATCCATCATTTACCTTGGCCTATAAAAATCCAGGCATCAATATTTTAACCTACTTAATCTTTGATCTATGTCAATGGGATGATTGATATATCTATTGATATGCAGGAGGATGGAGAATCATTATTATACATACACCACCTCTATAGAAGATTGATCCGTTGACAATTCTTTATATATGTATTTCTGTATACATCTGCAGTAGATGAGGGATACAAAAGAAATCCTTGCACGTACTTCATTACAAATATTTATAACTATACAAAAGACGTCATTTGAATAGTCAATACTTAAGCTACGACCCTTTAAACCTGCGGCTCGCGAGCCGCATGCGGCTCATTAAGACTAGTTGCGGCTCTTTTAAGTTCCACTGAAATTTTTTACATTATTACAGGAAACGACCGGGTTTTATATTTTTAAATATAAATATTTCAAAATATTGCTCCTGATTAGGACAAGGTTGAGTACCGCTGTTTTGAATACTCAGAAGATAAAGTAATGGAAGTATTTTCCACCTTATTTTGACATGGTTTGAATTATAAAAACATATGTATTTTGTTGATATTGATGTAAAAGACGCTGAAATTCTCGACTTCCCAAAATAAAATATATGTTAATTATGACAAAAGAGAATGGCACCCAAAAAAATGGTAGAATAATTTCATATCTATTAATGCCAACAAACATTGAATGCCAACAAACATTGAATTGGTGATTCGAAAAAAGGGGTCTTTTTAAATACATTTGAAATGCCTTGAACGATAATTCGATAGACTTGAAACTTTTGTGAATTCTCATAAGAATAATGACACAATTTTATGCATTCATTGTCTCTTTTTCCAAGTGTTACTATAGATTATTCATTTCTTTAAATATATATCCCATAAAAATAAGGACATTCAATCATATAATCGGAGCAATGATGCATATTATTAATAAATATTATAATTTATTATGTCAGTATTTTCGAGTACAATTTTTGTTTCCTTAAGTTTTTTATTATGTAATTTTATAATGTTATCTATGTTTGTTTTTAACGGAACTGTCTTAAGATTATGTTTTATATCTCCTACTTTCTAGTGTATTCTTTTTTATACTGTATGGATTTTAGCAAATAAATAAACATCTTAACCAAAAAAAGTAGTTTTTGTATAGTGCAGCTAGATTTAAATTAGAGATTTAATTTTAAACTAAAATGTTTATCTATATATATTTTTATATGTGAAATGTCTATATCATAAAGTCTTTAAAAAAATAAAATAAAGCTCCGTGGCAGAAAAACAGCTAATATATTATTTATAAAAAAACATCTCATAGTTTATAATTCATATACATTATTTTAATTTGATAAAACTCGCAGAAATTTTGGTTCAAATATATTCTTTTGGTTCTAAGATATCGATGGTAGGAAGCCTATTATTTCTCCAACTTCACACAACGACAAGTCTCTTCAAAATATTGGAAAAAAAACTCTCATGAAATTAGGCTTCCATCAAACATTTAAAAAAACCCAGTTGAATAATAATTGTTGTGACGTCATATGTGATAATAGCAATTATGAACTCCAAAGAGTTAAAAATGCTAGAATAGAATTTCCCATAGACATTAAGAGCTCCTCTCCTCCTCCACTTCCTGATGAGAACTCTGAGGGATTGACTACGTGAAGACAGTTGGGAAGAAGCGATAGAGATTCCTACGTGATCCCCCTCTACAGCTTCTGCCACATTCATTTCCCCATATTTCTCATGCTCTTACCCCCATGTTAACAACATGATGTATAGATACGACGAGAATGGATTATGATGCATTGATGCCTCTCACCCGTCTTTTAAAGTACAAGAAATGCCTCATTTATCCATGAAATTACCCGTGTTTGTGTTGTCAGTATTTTTAAGGTCTTCTAAAGAAAGTAAAAAATCTTGTCTTATGGATGCGTAAATAATTATGAAGATATTCTATTTATTTATCGTCAAAAATGATTTATCAAAATAATAAACACTTTTTTTCCCCTCCAAGACTGAGGAGTAACTTAAATAATTCATATGAAGGGTGATACATATATGAGGAATCCTTTCAAATAAATAACATGTATCTAGGCCCAGTAGAAGAGACGATTTGTTTTAAGGGAGGTATTCTTATCACTGAGATGATGGCCCATAGCAAGGATTGAAGCTTATATTTTATTTCACTATACAAACTGTACTTTTACAATTCACATGAAAGAGCTAAGGGACAGATAAAGTTTAGGAGTCTCAACCACGTATTGCTCAGTCGCCCGAACTACCTGCTTAAAAAATAACTAGGCCCGACCACCCCAACATCGACATTTTTTGGATACCGCCATATGCCAGGACGGCCATGAGAGTCCCTCTGCCCAACAACGGCAACATGGACCCTGGAACGCCTTCACAATATGGAGCGCTTGTGGTGATCTGAGCAAAGCCTCAACAAACACCTATGGCGACGCGTTGCTTAAAGGAATCCTTTGTGTTTTATAGATTTTCATTAATTCGTGTTTTATAATTATTATTTATTTTAATATATAAGTTTCATTATTATTTTACTATAAATGTTATAGGTCAGCTAATCTTAGCTGATTAGTTGTTGTTGTATGATTTTATTTCGGAACTCATTAGCCTTCATGGCTACTGAAAATATATACCTAGATAAACAAACAAATAATAGGACCATCATTAATATTGAAAGTAAATACACAAAACAAAAAATATATTTATAATTTTATTGATTAGATATGTATTAAGGGACTAGAAGGATCATGACAGCCCTACAATTGTCTTTGCCACCCTCCGAGTACTTGAAAATGTACATGCCTCTCTCAATGGCTGTGAGAGGCCCCTGACCTATTTTATAAAGTAACTAAAATGAATAAATATTACACACACACACAGCTCCTTTACTTTTAACCAATCAAATTCGAGGAGGGAAATCCCCGTTTCTTATCCATACAAATTATGTACCCTAAAAAAGATCTCGGACTCCCAGTTAGCTTTTTAAAGAAAAAAGAAGGAAGTCATGCTAGCGTTTATGTAACATTAAAAATGATATCTTTATTTTTCCCCTGTCTTCTTATAGATTTATGATGTTAAAACAAGTGGAGAGAAGACTTGAGTAAGTTTTATTGACTGCAATATCAATAAATCTGATTGTTTTATTAATTATGGTTTTAAGTCGCTGAAGGTAGATTGAGTTCAATTATTATCAAGAGAAAAGTGAAGAAGGCTTGCAATCACGAAGAGTGGGGAGAAACGACAATAAAACTAGGGCACGATATTATAATTATTTAAGGAAGACCAATTCGTTGAACTTTGATACAGAAAACGTATCAGGCAGAGATTTGCCCTGAGACATCTTTAGTATATGATGATGAAATAAGAGGTTTTACTATTCGTAGGCGACGTGTCTGTCTTTCATCAAAAATATGTAAAACATTTATAGTTTATAATTAAATAGAAATAGTGAAAAATATACAAGAAACTGTCATTATATATTATTAAATGCATATATACTTTTTATGTAGAAATACATATATAAAATTATATTTCATTTTATTTTTATTTCATTCTTACTTAGAATAATATACCTCAATATGTTTTTTATTATGTATTTTATTAATAAAATATGACAAAGACACATATATAAATAGATGCATCTAATTAAAGCTAGCTTCAGGAAAATAAGGACTGTTAGTTTTATTGAGTTAGAAGTCGATTATTATTGTTTGGGTCGATTAATCGGACCGATAGAACAGTTTACAAACTATTGGTATTGTTGAGTTTTTGGTACCGATAGTTGCCAAAACATAAATATCTTGATTAAAAGCTTACTTTAAAAATAAGGTTAATATTTGTAGAGCTTTTAAAAGATGGTAATTTTTCAAAATACCATTAACTCAAAACGTCCGGCACAAAGAGCTTGTTTTCATTTTCCGTTGAAACAACTGACATAAGGTATTTTATACAAATTGTTTCATTAATGTTATCCAACTTTTAATAGCACAATATTTCTCAATAATGATGATAAATATTCATATGAGAAACTATGGTTCAAATTAATCAGTTTTTTGTTGAAATAAAACTATCGGTATTGTACGGCATTAACTAATCAGGTTGATCTTTAATAATATGTCAAATGACAATGCTTACTTAGACTTTTAGTCAAATTAGCACATTGGAAAACAAAACCAAAAAAGATTTATTCCATTTAAGCTATCTAAATAATATTCAAACGATAATTGCGTCATCAGTTTGCTGAGTATTGCTAATACACAGGAGTTAAGGAAAGTGCAGATATACAAAACGAGATTATGAGTAAGGGTCTGAAATACTATGAGGGAACGATGACCAAATACACCGTTTTCACAAGCAAGATGTTACGTAGCCTAAAAAAACAA
>CP045897.1:26777969-26808325 GCA_013387185.1 Caligus rogercresseyi
AAATAATCCCCTCTTTTGCTCATGGCTCAAAAAGATACAAATATAAATTTGGTTTATTGCGAGTTTTCAACAGCAGTTGAGAAACTGGTTTTTTTTAGTTTGTAGGGAGCAAAGTACAAAAACCGAAAAGTAAAAATGAAAAGGACCAAAAATATAGAAGCACGAATATTTTTCCTTTTATACGGAATACTTTTATTTGAGTGCTCTTAACACAAAAGACCCTGAAATTCATTTAAAAAATGTAATTTTAGAAAAGAATAACTAATCTACAAATTCATAAAAATAATACTGTTGTATTAGATTACGATATATATATAATACTTTGTAACTATATCATCCTCGTCAGATATTATTTTATAAGAGTTAAGGATTATAGCCTAAGACTATGCTTTTTAACTGATTTTAGATGATTATAAAATAAAACAGCTCTATAATAATAAGAAATAGGAAATATAACTAGAGGCATATTACAACAGAGAGTGCAAACCTCGGCCGTCACGGGGTCCTTATGAGCCTTCCGAGGCGGATTTTTCACGACTGGGACGGCGAGAGGGACGGGGGAGGGTTCCCATCCACGGAAATTCCGAGAGGAAGACGTCACGGCACCCAATTTCACAGCACAGCGACATTAGTTGGCAGAGTAGGCTAATCTTGAAATATTTATTAGTATTAGCTCATTGCATCTTAATTCTGCACTCAGCATGCCAAAATTTATCACTTGTTTCTGGTGGTATTTCGAACAACTCACAAAGTTTATTTGAATCCGTTCAGTACTTTTTGAGTTATCCTGCTGACAAACAAACCAACCAACCAACAATACCTCCTTCGGCGGAGGTCATTATCATTATTACTAATGTTTTCAATCTGATGTTACTTTTATTACTGGGTTGTCTTGAAATGAAAAATACAGGCCCATAGTAGGGGACTATTTAAAAAAATATGTATGCGTAATTTATAGAGATACCGCATGTCGGATTGTACGGTCCTAAGAATCATAAACAACGGCTTTAATACACTCGTAATATATATTATGAGCATTTAACACCAATTATGTTTTAATACAAAAATTAGCCATATGCTAACACATGATATAAAAACGACTATTTAATATATTGCAATGTTATATATCAATCAATTTCGTTAATAAGAATATTTTTCTGGACATATTCAATCGAATTGATATCGTAAAACATAATATACTTCAATTAATACAATTTGCTTGTACTCATAAGTAGGCCTCTGTGTTTGGCCTGTTATATTCGGGTTTTTTGAACGACTGAGCAAAACAAAGATTTTTAGACTCTTCCTGTATGATTATTTCCTTTCCTGCGTAGGGACGGGAGTCTACAATAAAGACTGGAAAAATATATTGGGACTATATTATATATTATCATCGAGCTCCGACTATATAGTCTTCCACAGAAGGACTGAGCATAAATATTCATAAAAAATATAAAACTCCTTTGTGTCGTCAAACATAGATAGCATTAAGTGCCAGGGAGCTCGATAGCCGTGCGTGTTAAGCCTGGTTCAACTATCAGTGTGGGGGCGCAGGTTTGAATCCCGAGAGGGGTGGTCATTTTTGGTCTACCTCATTATAAGATCCTAGTTTGATAGACTAATTTTAATGCTATAATGCTTATTTAAAACTAACGGTTGCAATTCTATCGAACTATATAAGCAAAAAAAAACAAAAAGTGCCAAGCCACGATTGGTAGTGATAAATATCGGGGCATTTGTTCGCTTCCATTCTTGGGAAAAGACATTGATAGAAATAACAAAAGAGAGTGAATCTTATATATTTATATCATGAAATGGGTTTGAATAATGGCCTATCATTATGATAATAAAAAATAAAGTCTCACTCTCCTTTATTTATTTGCCGTTGTCTTTCCCTACTTCGAAGAGCAAACAAGTATCCTAATATTCAGCGCTAACATACGTGACTTGGCACTATATATCTCTGTGCTTCAAACAAACGAAATTGGAGCGAGTCGCAATATTTCTGATTAATTGTGAAAGGAAAGAACTACTACTTTTTTTAAAATTAAAGGAACACAAAAAAGAAGAATCAGAGATCAGAAGGCAAGAACCTATACCAGTCCAAGGTCTTATAGTAAAGTCTGGGCATTACAAAAAAATACAAACATGTAATCCTAGCAGTAAACTACTCCATGACGTCACTGGAGAACGAATTATATATATATATATATTATTAATATACACAACACACATACCTATAATACATACATATATATATGATAGATAGAGACATTAATTGATATATATATATATATATATATATAGATAGATAGATAGATATAATCGTTCTGCAGTGACGTCATTGAGTAGTCACACTGCTACATGTTTGTTTTTTGTATGCCCAGACCTTATTTGGATATCAGACCTTGTACCAGCGATCATTTCCCCCTCTGCAATTTAACATTTAAGCTCCTCAGTTATCTTCTTTTTTTGTCTCTCACTTGTTTTGACCATAGAGATATAAAGATATAGAGAGCGTATTCCTTCATAGCAGGAAACATCGTTCAGCTGTATTTTTGTATCCAATATAAACAAAATAGTTTGTACTACGTCATCGTAAGTTGATCATAGAGATAGAAAATTTGTTTATATTGGGCACAATGAGGTATTTCTCAGAAGAATCCATAATAATGTATTTAGATCTCTCGGGTTGGACCAAAAATGTATTCGGTTCAAGCCTTTCTTGTGATATATTTATCGGAGAGCTCATATTTTGAGTGTCCGGATGTTGTAAAAAAATAAAATTTCTAAAATCTGATATAAATTGGATATTGTCGAGGTCGCAGTTTAATATATCGAACGAATAAGCCGACAAAAGTTGGATTGGAAAAGGAAATATTCTTTGATTAGTGGCCAAGTTTTCGTTATGAAGCAAATCCTTTTGTAATTATGATTCCGTATGTAGTATCTTCTTCGGTGGAGTTGATTGGAAAATCTAATCTATAATTACCCATCACGGGCAGTGCAACACTTAAATGTTTTATAAACGTTTTTCTGATTAATATTTTTTATGGATAATGAATTTTGCAAATAAGATCGTATTTTACAACCGTTACTTAGTATATAATGTTTCATTTGAAACAAAGTCTCTTATATTTGTTATATTATTGAATGTTGCAACTTTTTTACGATGTTTTAAGACAACCATATATATAGTTTTATAACTTAATAAAATTGATTATTTATTATTATTTCTTTAAAATATTACGCAAAACTTTGATATCAAAAAAAATATGTAGTATAAACATTTGTGTCATCAGTATATTGTATTTTTTAAATATTGTGTCATTGCAGCAGTAATTAAATTTACGCCAAACACTTTAGGTATAATAGAACATGAGACACGTAAAAGAAGATTAACCCTGCCTTGTCTAGGATATTTTGTGTAATTAATTTTTTACTCAATAAAAATTTACAAAAATAAAAGTTCAACAAAAATTATCGGACATGCTAAAAAAAAATTAAGATTGATAATATGAACTTAAACGTTTGATACTATTAACTTTTGCTCAAACAATACTCACAAATATGCAAAACACTTACATTATTTTATTTATTACCTCAGGGAACTAAAGCGTACAGTAAAGTAGCGCATGCCGCGTATCAGGAAAAACCCCCCAGACAATCACCCCCAGGACTAGCACCCCGACAATCACCCCTGGACTAGCACCTCCCGATTAGTGAATAGATATTATCTCTTAAAGTCCACTATGAGTTAACCTGTTGTTCTAACTAATAACAAAATTGACGTCACTGGTTAGCCGAACCACATGTTCTTAGATGGATTTTTTTTATAATTAAACGTGATAATTTTGCAAATTTCGGTCTTAGGACATAAATCGGGGCTATTTTTATGTAAAATTGCAACATACAGTTTGACCTATCAACTCAAGATCTTTTATGCTATCTCGTATAGATACTAAGCTATTTTTTCATATTAAACGTGTTTGCTCAACAGTACGTCACATTGTAATAGTTAGAAACACCATGTTAACTTCATAATGGACTTAAGAGATAAATCGATTACTAACGGGGGGTAAATGTCGGGGGGGTGATTGGCACGGGGGTGCTAGTCCAGGGGGTGATTGTAGGGGGTGCTAGGGGGTGAGCGCAGTGATTGCCCTACAACGCGCTGCATAACATAAAATTCTTCCTTTTTTTCCCAAAAGGAATTAGACAAAATTTTAGTTTTTCTTAGTCCCGTAGGGGCGCTGCTTGATGCTAGAGCTCTTTGAAAATAATAACAAAGTAACAAATAGAAAAAGGAATGGAATCTTGCACAATGTGTAGTGATTTGATATATTTCAAATCATCAAACTTAATCCCGCCTAACCCGGTTTTAAATAGGATTGTGACTTAATTTCGTTGAAAGGCGACATCTAACGAGAAAATAACCAAAATTTGGGCCAATATTTTTGTTTACTTTTTCCTTGCATGCGCTACTTTACTTTACGCTTTATGGGAACAATTTTACAAATTATGTATAATCAAAAGTCCCTGTAATATTATTATGCAAATGAATATAGTATTTATTAAGTTTAGTCTGTTTACTTTGTGCAAAGGCATTTGACACCTTAATTTGCATCCTTGTCATTTTCCCTCTTTAAAGTACATCATTATTGCATCATTGCAACACGTCTTTGTAAAAAACCTCCATTTTGTACTTTATTTGAACGCTCCATACATAAAAGTCTACTCATAGAAGCATTACGACTGCATATACAAAAGGAAATGAAAAAACTCATTAAGAGGCCTTCTAGCTAAGAAAAAAATAAGCCTTCACTTAAAAGTAACTTTCTTCATTATTGACTCTTTGCAACATATATCATTGTGTTTGTAAGTGAGGAGAAAAACACTATTTGCTAAGACTCTGAAATGAAGTGTTCAACACAATGGCCCTAAAAATGTAGTGTGCTATCATTTTCTTGTATATTTAAACTATAAAATGAAGAGCAAGGAGCACTATACACCTGGAAAGGAAGCCTTCACGAACAAAGGTAATGCAAATTGATTGCGACCATAGATAAGTTTCACATAAACATTACCTATAGCATGATATAGTGTAAGATAAGTGGCATCATGGAGTGCAGTACTCGTTTTTACTGAATAGAAATGTGATGACATCAAAGAATGATTTGCTATTTTCAATCAAGGTCTGTATAATAAGGTCTGGGCAATACAAAAACAAACATGTAGCAGTGTGACTATTCAATGACGTCACTGGAGAACCATTATATCTATCTAATATATATATCATCAATCAATCAATCTATCTATCTTTAAATCTATATATATATATTTATTTATATGTATGTGTGGGTGTGTATAAATAAATAAAATAATCATATATATGCCTATAAATTATAAATATATATATTATATATTCGTTCTCTAGTGACGTCATTGAGTAGTTATTCTGCTAGAATACTCCTCAGGTTTTTTTAGATCAGAATGTCTTGCTCATAGAGATGTCCATACATAAAGAGCTGATTGCAATTCTTCGGAGACATACGTCATATTGCCCAATATAAACATATTTTTATCTATATGATCAGCTTACGATGACGTACTACAAACTACTTTGTTTATATTTGGCACAGAATACAGCTGAAGGATGTTTCTTTGCTATTGAAGGAAATAAGCTCTCTATATCTCTATGGTCTTACTCACCAGTGCCTTAGGCACTTTGGTAGGCATTCAAAGGATCACTCCTTATTTTGATAAATCTAATTGAGCCTCAGGGGTATAGTAATGGGAGTAAAATGAGTGACAACCAATGATGTCATATATATTATTAATAACTCTGAATTTTATTAATAAGCAATTACAATTGATGATGACACAAAATATCCTTTCATTTTTTAATATATTATCAAATTAATATCTTTATGTTTGCTCGGAAAATAATTATCATTGAAAATACCGGGTGTATATAAGCTTTCCTTTCCAGGTGCTCTAGTTTTCCACAAAAGACATCTTTGAGTTTACTCTGTCAGAGTGTTAGCTATTTAATGTACACCGACTCTATGTATGCTTGAAAATAAATACTTTGTGCAAAGTCAAATGGTATTTTCCTATATAATAGAAAAAGTTTTTTGAAAATTGAAAGAGTGGTAAAATATATTACGTTGTAATACTGGCATAACTTTAGCATTTTCCGGAATAGCCAAAGGGGCATATAAAGATTTAAGAACCTCAAAGTCATCCCCGAAAGATTTCTTTCAAATCTAACTTGGCAAAAAATTGCAAAAATAAATAAAGTGATAATAACTTTTTCCGGAAGGCTCCTCCAATATAGTTAAAATAAGTCCTGAGCCATCAAAATTATAAATGAAAATTTCGTTAAGATCTAATTAATCGTTTGGGGGAGTCAGGGAAATAACGAACGTGCGGAATTCTTATTTTATTAGTAAAATATTTATATCCTTCTAAATTCTGCGAATAAAACAGAATCGATCTTTTTGATCATTTTCATTTTTTTTTCTTCAAACCCATTTAACTTTGATTACTTTATAAAGTTATTTTTGTAGTTTCGTTAAACTTAAATGTATATTTTATTGAAAAACAATTTATTTCAAAGAACCATTTATGGTATAATTCCTCGACCTTCAAAGGTCATGGACCACAATGACAAGCATTGAAAAGTAATCATCCAAAAAATGAGAAATTCCTCTTCTATAAAAGTCTCTTAGACACAATAACAATAGCCACTTAGATCCTTGATTGGAGTAAGACTCTTTTAAATCATGATTTTTATATATATTTCGAGCCCCATTGTACATTCAATGGGGGCGATTTCGTTAATTAAATATGACGTGTGAGGAGGGTTAAGACATAAAAAAAGAAAGGAATATCAATGGAGCACGACATTGATTCCTTAATTGATAGCATTAAAATGTTGTTTTTTTTGTACATTGAAAGGTAGGGCGCTTACGTGTGATAATGTATGATCATCGCTTCATCATATACAAACTTACCTATTTTGGGGAAGAATAAAGAAATAAAATTATTAGTTTATGGTTTTTTTACAATAAATGTTCAACTTAAATGACTATATTTGGAGTTTTTTCAAATATGTAGTGTATATAATAACATTAAAGATATATTTATTATTGTATTTTAAGTTGTAAATTCCATACATACAAACATAAGCATTCCATTATACAAAACCTCAAACCGAGTTGGCAACAGTATCTATCAACAAGAATCCTTCTTTGATAAAGTAAATGAAAGTTGTATAAAAAGGAGCCCAATTTCTTCTACCTTAAATTATGTTTGTTTATTTTACTCCTGTAAAGCCCCACCACATCAGAACATCATCTGGTATCAGCCGGTAGAGGTTTACCTAAGAGCAATTAGCTTTATTATTAAATAATTTATATTTCCATAAAAGGATATATAATTTTATCAGTAGGTCCTCCAAGAAGAGCTTTCTATCATGTGCGACCGCTGCCAATTCAAGCATTTCCCGCATTGTGCAGCCAGTATCGTTAATCGTCAAGTGGATTGGCGTTTTCTCATCTTCCTCACCAAGTCTGTATGTACATAGAGTCCAGTCCAGATTCCCCATAATAAATTGATATATTTTTTTAAGTTAATATGACCATTGCGCGATGATTAGGTGTCTAGGCGCATAGATGAATGGCTTCGATTGTCGACAGCAGCCAAGTTGTTCCACAAAGCTCTCTAAACTGACATAGAGATTTTTTTCTAAGAGTCGCCTATGTCTGGAAGATAAAGGCAAGAACAGCGAGAGGATCCCTTTTACTGTAGGTGGTCGGCAAACTCATTTCCTGTGTCCTTATGTGTCCCATGATCCAACCAATGGTGATGTCACAATAGAGATCTCAAGGGTACTTTTACAAAGTATAATTTAATTTCTAAGCATATTCAACCTCAAATTAATTAAGGAATGAGTAAAAAATAACTAAATAGAGAATTACAGGCGCAAATTTGGTGAATTCGGCATTTTTTTATGAAGCGATACATATTTGAAATGTAGATACAACTTAATTATAATGACAGTAGTTTCATATCCATATTTTTCCGTTCGAAACCATTTCCTTTGCTGGTATTCTTCCAAATTTAATTAGTAATTATAAATTTATGTTGAAGAACATTCAAAATCAATGTACCTTTTCTCTAAACAATTACAATTGACCAAAACCAAACAAACTATATAACTCTAAGTGCGTGTATAAACACTATATTTGATAGAATGTAGTCAGTAAAAAGGATCAATCATATGCTCAAAACAATAGATTGTCAGAAAAACCCTGCCTAAAAAATAATTCCTCTATAAACAAAAAAAGAAATACAATCAAATTATTAATTGCACACAAAAACAGCTTTGCCAATCGCCACTGGACACGGTTTTCTCCCTTCTTCCTGGGATAAAGATTTATCTACAGCCAACCACACACTCTCATTCACACAACAAACTATAAACACCCTTAATAGAACCAAAAAAGGCATTTTCCACATCAACGCTTTAATAACACAATAGCCTGTGAATTCGCAAAGGAACCAACATTGTCGTCTACAATGCTCTTGCTATTTCTTTTAATTAACCGTAATTGTTTCCTTGGATTTTTTTGTTTGGCTTCACAGATGTTGTCACCGCCATACAAAAATATAAACGTGGGTAAAAAAAGTGTAGGCTTACGTTGCAATGGAGGTAACATAAAAGTAAAATAAAGTGTAAGAAACTTTTTTTTCGACTTTTAATAATTTTTTATGTCTTAAGGCGTAGTAAGTTCTATACAAAATTAATTCCAACGTTGAAAAACAAAATATAAAGCAATTTTTTAGCTTAAACATAAAACTTTTTAAGAAAGGTTGGATATAAATAAAAGACAGTAGATTTTCATTTATTATACAGTTACAAAGTTTAAAACGACTTAAGTAATACTTGTTGATGGGCTCAAAAGCATAGGATCTTAAAGAGTTTTAAATCAGATTTGTGTGTCCTTTGTACTGAAAGCTCCTATATTTCAGTTATCCAAGAATGACAAAGTTATTTGTATATTACAGATTTAAAATTAATATATAAATTTTCAGCAGTAGTTAAAAGCCTAAAAGAATATCAAAATAAATATTATTGATTTGGTTGTTTGTTCGTAAGTTTTTGTTAAAAAATGTATTCTTTTCATCGACAGAACTTTTATTAAAACGAATCAAATGGTGTAAATAATAGCAAGTTAATGACATGTTTTTTTTGGTAATTACACAAAACTTTGTCAAAAATATGACCTGAGTCAAGTATGCTCAAAGTTGTTTATTTACCGTTGTTCTGTTTATACCGGATGTAGAAAAAAATCGAGGGCAGTTAGTGAAAAAAGTAATCATGGCCTTGCTGAGGCTATTAGTTATCATACAATAAAAAAATTGTTTTTTAAAGAAATATAATAAATTTATAATTTAATCGATATATCCCCCTTCTGCAGCCACAACTCGCTCCAGTCGGGGTCTGAAACTGGCGCAGACATCACGGATGTACTCAGCAGGCATAGAGACCCAGGCCTTATTAACGGTACGTTTCAGGGTTGAAACCTTGGTTTCTACGCGCGCCTATATGGAGAAGTCCAAAGGTTTCAAATCTGGGCTCTGGGGAGGCCACATATCATTTGCCCATAAATTCAAATTTTCGTCCATGAAGGCTTGAGTGGCTTGGAGGTATGTGCAGGCGCCCTATCAAATATTCAAACACAATTGTTTTAATTATGTACGAAATAATTAAATATTATGCTTTTAAGAAGTAAAGAAATGGTGAATACCAATATATAATCCGGCCTGTCTTTAGCGGTCACTCGTTCATAGCGGCCAACCCCGTAAAAGAACAAATATTAATAAAACATTCACTGTATAGTGGACACCTGTCTCTAATGCTTACTTCCTTAAGTGGCGACTAAAACGAGGTATGAGTCTTTATAATTGATAAACGAAAAAATCGTCCTTAATTTTTTGGTTTGTAAGACTTTTGCAAATATGTCAAGTCAGTGATTTGACTGAGCTTAGGAATGCATCGAAAGTCCTTCTTCCTCCTTTAGGCATTATATGCCCACAACTCATAATTATGGTCTGCAAATATTATGGCAGATGTTCTCATATGACTCAACATAAGCCCTTGAAACCAAACCCATTATTGAGGAATCCATATTTATAAATTTGCAATCCCCCTACACGGAGCTGGCACAAAGCACTCCTCCAATTGTTTTCCTTCTCTTTCAATTACTCCTCCTATTCAGTTACTCTTCTAATTTTTATTATTATCAAAGACCTTTTATAAAATAGCTTTTATTATTAATGAGAGTTCATTATTGTACGGAATACCTTGATATCTACTTAATGAAATGCATATTATATATATATATTATTAATTAATTAAAGAATTTGACTAATACTTAATAGACAAGAAACATCTTTTATTGTTAAAGTTGGGGTTCAACGCGAATTGATGTAATTAGTTAAAAAAACTATTATTATATTATTAGAAATAGTCTAATTACCTCCGCCGAAGGAGGTATTGTTTTCACTGGCGTTGTTTGTTGGTTGTTTGTTTGTTGGTTTTTTAGTTTGTTGGTTTGTTTGTCAGCAGGATAACTCAAAAGTACCGAACGGATTCGGATGAAACTTTGTGGAGTTGTTATAAGTGCCAAAAGGAAAAGTGATTAAATTTTGGCATCTCTGAGTGCAGAATTAAGATGCAAATGAGCTAAATACTAATAAATTTTCAAGTTAGCCTACTCTGCCAATAGATGTCGCTGTGCTGATAAATCGGGTGCCGGGAGCGTCTTCCTCTCGGAATTTCCGTCTAGGGGAACCCTCCCCGTCCCTCTACGCCGCCCCAGTCGTGAAACATCCGCCTCGGAAGGCTCATAAGGACCCCGTGACGGCGAAGGTTTGCACTCTCTGAGTGTATATATGCCTCTAGTTAGTTAATATATTTGCTGAAAAAACTCTTGATATTCCTTAAAAAAATCACAAATGGAAGGAACATATGACAAATAAAAAGCCGATATCTAAGGTTCAGAGCGAATAAATCAATATTATATATATATATCAGTTCAAATGGGGAATAACTGAGAAAACAAAAACAATATTATAGATTTTTTAAACATATCATCCCTCCAATTCAGTGTTTTTCCAGATAGTAGCATCGGTTATAAATACTTTCCTTAAAGATAGCTTAAAACTCTTATATTATTTTGAATCCACAGTTTTTGTATTATTTTGTACAAAGTGGAAAAAGTATAAAAACTGTCTACAATATTTCATTAATCACTAGAATGAATATTTATTTAAACTATAAATATTCTATTTAAAAATGTAAATACTTCATAAAAATTATAAACATTATAATTAAAAAATAAAAATATTCTAATAAAGAATTCAAAATATTAAAATTGTAAATTATTTGATATATTCTCCTCGTCGGACAATTTAAAAGGTCACAGTAAAAATCCATTCTACAAGCCTTGCATAGGAAGACTATACAGTAACATCGAATAATAGTCTACTAAACCAGATTAATCTTCATTAATGTATAATAAGTTATAAAAGAAATATACATTTATTTATACTCAGTTAATTGATGTCTTGGATGGCTTAACGTTCCTCTTGCACGCAAGAGAGTAGGATTTTTATGGCTCTTGGGTTAACTGACCCAAGTCAGCCATTCTTCATAATTAATATCTCAAGTCGATTATCGGTGAGATACATCTTATGGTAGGTATAATTGGAAGGTCAAGCGTATAATGACTCCACTCAGTACGCGTTATGTTCCCCAACTGTGATTTATTTTCGTGCTTTGTCTAACATGAATATAATTTATAAACTAAAACGCATTTATGGCTTTAATGGGTTTCAGTAGAGTTATGTTTTTCGACGCTAAAGAATCATCCCCATAACATAAGTAAAACAGGAGTTGTTGAATGTATTGCATCATACCTTGGGTTTAATGATAGCTATAACAATATCTGAGATCGAATTATTTTTCTACATCATTCTACATATATATGAGTGTTGATTGTTAGAAAACTCGTTCCTTTTCTTTTCTCTGTGGCGATAATGCCTTGGTTGAAAAGTTAATTTAGCAAGAAAACAGATTCAATCTTCATATTTCAGCAATGTACTCTGAAATGTTCCTTTTACAAGCTAAATTTTAAGATATATATTCCCTTATGGGTTAAAGATTATATAAAAAGATAATTATATACGTTGAATAAATCTATGACTACTTAGGTATTTAAATCTTGTTTTAAGCGAACCATAAATGAAAAAGTGATCGGTAATTCAACAAAATGGCTAACCAATTTCGTTAAACCAAAGTTTTTGTTTGTTTGAACAAAATTATCATTGAAAATACGATTGCAAGTTGCTTTGTATGATTTTGCCATGGTTAGTCAATGGCTTTTTATTTATACAATTCTTTCTTTTGTTGTTGATATTCGTTTGAATCGTTAAGAACTATAAATATTTTATTATTTGTATCACATATGATTATATCGTTCGAGAAAAAATACAGACAAACAAAAAGGATTAAGATAATGTAATCAACAGTAAGAGTAAAATAAAAGATAGTTTAGATTTTAAATGATATTATATTTTCAAAAAACAATGATATTTAGTTTGTGATATTGTCTATAGCTGTCATCAATACTTTTAATTCTATAAAAATTATACTTTGATCTAAATCATTATTTCTTAGTTAAGTTTATTTTTTTAAACTTTAAAGTACTTTTTATCTAAATCACAAACAAAGATATCATCACATCCAACAATCATGATAATAATATTGGCAGACCATTATCTGTCAGAGGCATCTTGGACGCTTCTGATGCCTTACATCAAAACAACAATGAGCCAGAGATCTCAGACCACCCATAGGGAAACATAGATTCTTAAAACGAATGAGATAAAATGACTATTTATTAATATTCATAATACAGTCATACATGAATAGAAACTTAATTCTGACCAGGAATAGTTTCCTAAATTCCATTTATATTTTAAAAATCATGCTTTCAAGCGATACAAAAGAGCTCTGTCATCTTCTCTAGAGAAAACAAGATCAGCGGACTTCAATTTTTATTAAAAAAAGTGTTGGATCGTGATATAGAGAGGAATAATATTATAATAAGCTTTAGATATTAAATACTGATGAATAGGCTGCTTAGTTACGGTTGTCTTCACCTCTTAATCAAACGCAAACATCATCAAGTCATTAAAAGGCTTTTGAATGGTAGAGATATTAAGAATCATTTTGAGGTGTTATTATTCGACAATCTAGGTATATTAATTTTGACTTAACATTTCTAACTATATATGCATATCAACTCTATACTTTATGAAGCTCAGACTGTTGAGAAATTACGACTAATTGGTATATTAGAAACTTGACAAGGAAAATCTGTAATTGACTTTGTTTTTCTAAAAATATATAATAAATGTATTTTACTACCTCTTTTTACTTCATAAGATACAGGTACCCATGAATGATTCCTCAATAAAAACCTCTTATTAACCACAAATATAAGCAATACCAGTGAAACAATTGATAAGGGTTAATATTTTTATACTAAGATTGAAATATGACGAAAACCTTTGAAAGTGTACTCAGGGTTTCTTTGAAATTATTGAATAACTAGAGGACTCAGAGAGTGCAAACCTCCGCCGATCCCCACCAAATGAATCACTTGGTCTTTTGTCATTTGCCAATAGATGTCGCTGTGCTGTGCTCTCCTCTTTGACATTTGACACAGCGACATCTATTGGCAGAGTAGGCTAACTTGAAATATATAGTATTTAGCTCATTTGCATCTTAAAGAAGCACTCAGAGATGCCAAATTTAATCACTGTTCCTTGTGGCATTTCAACAACTCCACAAAGTTTCATCTGAATCCGTTCCGTACTTTTTGAGTGATTTGCTGACAAACAAACAAACCAACGCCAGTGAAAACAATACTTCCTTCAACGGAGGTAATAAATTTAGCAGGGAGAGATGGGAAGTCTAACCATGGATAATTTAGACATATCAACAAATTTTCATCTGAGATGATGTTCTACTCATTGTTTCTTTGTTACTGAAAAGTTCACAAATGAACTCTTTTCATTTAAAGGCAGGGAGAGGCCCTAATGAAAGTGACTTTATTTAAGTTTTTGGGGAGACATCAGTTCCCTTCTATATTCCAAAACGATATTCCTAAGTGTATAATAATACAATGACAAAAGTAAAAACAAAGCACGTGTATATCAAATAATAATAAAGGAAATCAGATGAAATGAAAATATAAACAAAACAATAAGAGGACGCTAATATATCAAATAAACAAATTATATAATCACATCACATTTTAATTTATAATACAACATAAATGAACTTTCGTAATAAAAATATCTATATTGTCTATCGGTTGACTTGTGAAAACAAAGTGTAATTACGAATAATAACGAAGTAATGATGTAGACTTTACACTACAATGTTTATTTATGTTTTTTCTACACATATATATAATGTATTATCTTGTTTTTAGATTTACATAATAAATGAACCGGTATTTTAAAACCGACATACCAATGATCAATTAGTAGTTCAAGGTCTTTGAATTGAATTGTTTTCATGTTTTTTGGGAGAAAGGAGGTTTGAAGTAAATAGATTTATGGCTCTTTCTGTCAAAAAAGATCCTAACCTCTGTCGTATGAGTAAATGGTCAAGTAATTCAATTCAAAAGCATATATGATTTGATGACAAATAGTTTTTTTTCTTACATTTATTAATGAATTCTTTCAAAGTTTTGGTTTTGGAACGATCATTGGGCTTTTATAGAATAATATTATTTGATATCAATAAAGCTTCATATCATTTACTATGTTACAACACAGTTCCTACTATGCAGCGTGATTTTCATTTGAAACACTCACATAAGAAAATATTATTACTCTTTCAAACAATTAGAAAATGCTGCTACTAATTAAAGATTGGTAGTGTTATAATAATAAGCAGAAAAAGAAGAAACTTTTAAACTATTTGTCAGAAATCAAAAACAGCTTGTGAATCATGATTTCAGAGCCTTTCTACAAATAAAAATATCCTTTAAAGTGGTTCCATACTTGATCGTGATATGATACTAAACATTTTCCTTCTTTCCCACGGCATTAAAAGTTATGCCATAAAAAACTTTTATTTGCCCAGCCTTTTATGATTTACAAAATATTTCATTATTTTTTGCAATTACTTTTATTTTTTATGTTACTTTTATGACTTCATCTTACTTGAGTGTCTGTTTACAATTAAAGGCTAAATAACATTAAGTTTAATCGATTAAAGAGGATAAAAGTTGGGAATTGAAGTTATAATTATAGATTGCTATTATATTGCAAATCTTCATAATCCATATTTTACGAAAGAAGGCTTTTTTTTATTTAAAAGTAGTTTATTTAATGCCTAAATCTTTATGTTTATTAGTCTTTTTTTTTTTATTTTTTTATAACTTTATTTTTAACTTGTTGTTTAGAATCTTGTCATGTTATATACATAAATTTGCTCAAGAACAAACACTGGTAATAATAATCTGGACTTAATTAAATGAACATAAAAATGTTAGTAGTGAATATCCAAAATGGAATTATTCAGGGGCCATTTTTCACGATAAAAATTTAATATATAAAAACCTATTATGTTTATAGGTCTTTTATGTTATGCTTTAATTACGAAATACTGAAATATGTTTTTTTTATATACATACTTCATAAATCATAAAATTGGCTAAAACCAAATAAAAAAGAAAAAAAAAATGGAAATGATTTTTAAATATAATTGGAAGTAAGTTTTTTCTGTAATGATGAATTGTTAGGCCATATGACTACGACTTAGTAAGACCGGTATATGGAAAACGTAACTTAGGCGAAAAAACGAGGTTGAATTTGAAACCAAGAAATTTTAAATGGGTATTTTAACATAAATGCATAACTTTGATACATGGAGCTAGTTGTTCCGTAGGAGGTAGATTAGCAAAACCAAATGTCATAATTTAGTAACACTGGTCTTAATATCCGTTGCCATTCAGGAAGCTTGAAAGAATGTTTGCATAATTTAAAAACTTATTAATTTAAACAGATGTCAGTTATTAAACAAAAAAATAATATTTTAGTTTTAAAATCCCTGAATCAAAAAAGAAAGGCAAAAATTAGTATATCAAAACGTTCTTGTAAATAACAATAAAAAACATGTTCGTATGATACAAAAAACAAAAATATGCAATTTAATCCGCTTAATATAAAAACATACCAAGAATAGAATTTGAGAGTTGATTTACAGCCCAGATCAAAGATAATTATAGATAAATATTCACATAATTTAATTAAAACTAAAATGAAAACTATCTTTATAAAAAATATTTTGAAAATTTTGATGACATATTATTAAATAGTTTATTAAACTTATCTGTTCGAGGGAAACAAGAAAATAAAAACGAATTATTGTCCTCTACAATTTCAAATGCCAATATTCTAATTTAGAATCTTTATTTTTTATTACATAATTATATCATCGACAAAATTCATGTTATAATAAAAAAAATGTAAATAAAACAAACCCATACAATTCTAAAGATTCATTGGGATGTCCGGAAACAAGGATAAAAACATGGTTAAGTAAAGTGGAACTTATGTGGTCTGTCAAAGTTAATTAATGAATCGAGAGAAAATTAAAAAAATAAATGCTAAATCAATAGCGTTAACCATTTTGAAAACCCAACAATGTTTATTGATGAAAGCTTTTCATGTTTTTGATGTTATCAAAAATAATAAACTATCGTTCATAAGTTCATTAACTAATCGAGAGAAAATAAAAAAATGAATGCTAAATAAAAACATTAATCATTTTGAAAATTCCAACAATGTGTTAAGCTTAAAGCTTCTCAAATTGTGATGTTATCAATAATAATAAAATCTTTATTTGTTTTTTGTAAACTTTTTTTTGAATCCAAATATTATATATATATATATATTTAATATCTCAGTACATATTTATTATGTTAGAATAAATAATAAAAAAAAAATTTAAGATTATTAATCTTAAATAAAATAAAATATTACTAAAAGATAAAAGAAGGATTACTGATTGACTACATTAACAAGATATATGACATATTAAACAATACCTAAATACACCTAATGATATAATATTGTTTAGGATTCATAATGTTGCAAGAATATAGCTTTCGTGTTTAATATGTTCATGTTTTTAAGCGGTTTCTCATAATATAAGCCATGACTCATAATTGTATTGAGAGAAAAGGATGTTATTTGCTTGTAAAATGATTATTTTGCAACTTATAGATAAAGGGGAATGAAAGTCTAAAAATAGTATTATAACATTTAGTTTACATAAAGCATAAGGCTCTTGCCCTACTTTCATAAGGAAACGGAACATATAGGTCAAAGATGGATCGTAAAAGTAAAAGTAGTTCATAGCCACATCGAAATCAATAAGGGTTATTATATTGATCTTGCGAAACATACCAATGCGTATATATATCTATATATATATAATATATTATATAGATATATTATATATATATATATATATATATATATATATGTGTGTGTGTGTGTAAATAAACCATTTCCAAACCATGAGAGTGTTTGGGTAGACGTGAATGTCTTTTTTACATGAATAAATAAAATATATTTTTTTTTCACATATATATTATTTATCCTTATTTACAGAGAGAGAAAACTAAAAAAACCCGAACATAGTAATAAATACTAACAAAATAAAAGTTTGCAAACATCCACATGGAAAAAAACAGATTAAAAAAAGACATACAAAAATTATTAAAGGACAGTGATATTTAAAAAATTATATCAAAAACATCCTAAAATATCAAATTCATTAAAGCAACGGTGACAATTGAATTGCTTAACGTTATTTCATAAAATATACATATGCAATCAAGGTCTGAAACTTGGCTATTGCTTGGAGGCGGTTCTGAGTATCTTCGACTGGGGATGAAAACCGTAGAGCTTCTATCCCGCGTGATTGCCTCCCACACGCTCTTCAAATGACTTGTCCATTCCTTCCCAAAGCCTGCTGATCTCTTTACAGTCTCTGAAGACATGGGTAATTGTTTTTTCTTTTCTTTCCCGCACATCACACACTTGTTTCCTCACCTAAATAATACAGTCCAAAACAGATCTGTATTTGAGGTAAGCCTGTTGGATGTTAGGATCGGATCAAAAATGGACGTCATGACGCATTTTTTATTTTCTTGGAACATAAAAATTGGGACCTTTTGTTTATGTGTGAGGTCAAAACGGAGGGTGGTGCATCCTTCGTAGCTCATCTTTAGAATATAATTGGGGACGTTCAAAACCTCTGCTAGTGGAGGAATGTTCTTCTTGGACTGAAATTCCGTCTGAGGACTTCTGGAGAAGATAAATCCCAGGGTGGTAAAAATAATATTGTTTAAGGATAATAATTACTTATTATCGTTATTTTTCCAACGATTTGAGATACAACATAGTTAATTTCCTTCAGATATCTTTTAAAGATGTATCTATTTAAAATAGTTTATAATGCCTCATATAAAAATGTCAATAAAAGCGCTTTTTTATTTTTGAAATCATTATTTCGAGGCCTTTTAACACAATTTTCATTTTATTTCAAACTATTATTAATCAGTTATGGATTGATTATAAAATCATATTTAGATACATAACTTGATTAGTCTATATAGTTCTTCCTGAAAGACATCCTGAATTTCAATGAAAGAAAATAAAATATTTTGATAATAAATAAATTTTATTGGTTGTCAGCCAAAATCTAGATGCAAGAAAACATCATAAATCTTATGATCCATGTTTAGTTTTATAACTATCTTTGTATGGTCGATGATCAATTAATAATATTTGTAAATCACGATTTTCTAAAATATTAGTATGATGATAATTTGTCAGTTTATGTTTTAAATTTGAAAAACATAGTTTTTACGGGAATTTGTAAAAAAAATTTAAACATTGAGAAAAAAAGAATATGATATATATTTGATGTCGTGCATCACATTCCTTCGTATAGAAGTTATAAAAGTACAAGGCTAATCAAAGACTCATGAGCTGAATATGATATTAAAATCATGTAACATAATCTTTCACAATGGGTAACTTAGCCATTACCTTATATGTACACAAAAAGACCCTTATGTAGATTGTCCATGTCTGCAGTAAGAAGGTGACAAAGGCTTATTAATACTTAATTCATATATATTCTAAAAACACATATATGTGTGTTTGTAAGCATCATTGTCAAGCCAAAAATAGAGAGACGCCTTTTAAATAAATTTTAAGATACACATGTAACATTACTGGGGCTGCTTTACAAATATGTAAAAGACATGTACACGCTTTACTTCCTCGTGATTGGAAAAAAAAGTTATAAGTACATAGGTTGTCTTACAAATTAAAGAATAAATATATATACATATATATATACATACATATATAATATAATATATATATATATATATATATATATATATATATATATATATCAGGAAACGACCGGGACCCTTTTTTCGCCGGGACCCGGGCCAGGACTGAATTTTTCAAGCCGGGCGGGACTTTAATATATTCGTTCCTTCGTAAATATTAAAGTCGCAACCCGTAATATATTATAGTCCCGACACCGGGACGGGACGTTCAAAAAAATAGCCGGGAAACGGGCCGCGGTACCCGGTCGTTTCCTGATATATATATATATATATAAATATATATATATATATATATCATATATATATATATATATACCTATATATATATATATATATGCATATTTTGTAAAAATATACACACATATATATTAGATTATATATATATACCTTATTGTATTTAAGTGCATTCCTTTGTAAATAGAAAATATGGTTTTTCCTTAGGCATTTTTCTAAATTTTATGGGGTCAAAGTTTGGCCCCACACGGTATTTCTCTCTTTCCCCCGAAAAATAAAAGTTACTCAAATACTTTTAATCCAACCCATGCATACAAGTTGAAATGCATAATAAAATATTATGAAATGTGAGAATGATGGATCGTCCCTGCAATTTCAAGGAGACAATCCGTGTGAAAACACATTTAAAATAGATCCCTCCTCCTGTTAAATCATTCAAAAAATGGATGGCCCAATTCTTCTCGACAGCCAAGTGATTTAGATATTATGATAAAGTGAGAATCATCTTTCTCTTCTTTAGCAGAAGTATTTGCTTTACAGATGAATATTAATAGCCATTATTAGAGAAGTCCATTCAAAGGATTCATATATGAATGAATGTAAACCATAGGAAGATACTGTTAAATGTACTTAGGGAATGATAAACTCTGTGTTCAAATTTGCCCTTCAACAGCACATATTAAAGGACGTTTTATTTCATAATAATTATTATTTCAGCCATCATTTTCCACAAAAGGTTCCCTTATAAAAGTGTCTTTATAATGAAGATTCCAATAACATTAAAAAACCATTTTCAGTATGCCTAGCCTTTAGTACTACTCATTGCACTTTTAAATGTAAGCATGCACTTCCCTTTTGCTCCAGTCCAATTAAGAGATCCTTCTCTATGGTCATGTCCTTTTCTTCGAACTTTTCTTCTGCGTTCCTTTGAATGATTGTTATTATTATTATTAGTGGGATTGTACATGCATGAATATTCTAATTGACCTTTTGACACTGAATCCTCTACATCAGTCAATGCCGCAGCGTAGATCGGTTATATTTCATGCATTGATGAAATCCCCATCATTGATATATTATTTGTATTTATTTAGAAAGTAATAAATTACGCATAAAAATATTTTTTTCTTTTTGAGTTACTTTTAATATATCTTGAAACTTATTTATGTATTGAATCATATATAATTAAAAAACATTCTAAGAAAAAACGTCTATAAAATTGGCCGAGGAGAAAAGGGTCTAAATAGAAAAGAAAATGATTAGAAATACAGAAAAGTAGTTAAAATATGCAAGATTTTTTTGGTTAAGATGTTTATTTATTAGCTAAAATCCATATAGTGTAAAAAATAAGAGTACACTAAAAGTAGGAGAATAAAAACACAATTTAAGACAGTTACGTTAAACCAAAACATAAATGAACGTTAATAGTATTTTTGTAGTTATAAACCTAAATATGACCCAAACAATACTTACCATCAAGACTTCAGTCATTGACCATAAAAATACTATAAATAGGTGTACTTCACTCAAATACTGATTATCCATTTATTTAAAAAAATCCGTATGTTTTCTTATAAAAACATGTAAATATCTAAGATTCCAAATCAATGAATGTAAGATAAATATATTAGTGGACAATGAAACATATATACAAAAATATAAAAAATATAACTAGTCATCTCTTAAACTTGAATTATTGAATAAAACTATATACTGATAAAATAAAATAATTGGATATAAATAACAAAAGTTAAAATATATATATTTTCCAAAAGTATATAAAATATTACGAGACACTAAGATAATGACTTTGTCAGTGAGGAGTTTGCATTTTTGCATGATATAGGTTTATGATAGATCTAGGATTTGTAGATACTTGGCAACTGCGTACGCAAATTTATCTTTATGCATTTATACGCAAGGATGGTGAACCATGCCTTTTTGATTTCTTTTGTACGATAGAACTGCATCTGACTGGATATAAATAAGCCTTATAGCATTAAATTTGCCTATCGAACCTAGGATCTTATCAATGAGGTAGACCAAAAATGACCATCCCCTGTCGGAGTATTCGAACCAGCGCCCCAAACATTGAGAGTTGAACACAGCCTTAACGCTCACGGCTATCGCACTACCTTCGTGATATTGGCTATATTTGGTTTCAAAACAATTCTGGAAGGAGGACACGTAGTGATTGCTACTCACACCTAAGTCAGTTGCGTATTTATATTTTTCATTGAATTAAATATTTTCTATGAGATAATCAAAGTTGAGATCTCGATAATTACCTTAAATTGTTCTGACTACCCATTCACACAGAGATGACCATGATGCTCATCTCCAGGAGAGCAAAAAAATGGCATGCGTAATGTTACAATTCCTTGGAATTTCTTGATTATGATAGACATGGGAAGGATAATATTAAACATTATTATGTATATCTTTTACCTTGAGGAACTATAATTTTCCTCAGAAAGATTGCCTGTTCAAAAGTATTATTTGCATATGCAATTTTAAATTTTAAAAAAATCTGAAGGATATATATTACAAAATATACAAAGTGGATGCAAGAAAAAGCTAATATGCACATATAACAAGTTTTTATTATTACAAAGACAACAACTATGACATAAAAAACATTTTTTTCTAATGAACTATTTTATTTTCATAAATGTAATTCACCGATTGATAGTTACGTATCAAAATATTATATATATGTCAGGAAACGACGGGGTACCCGGACCGGGTCCCGGCTGTTTTTGAACTTCCCGCCTGGCGCAGTCTAAAAAAATCGTATCACTTTTTTTGGAATTTCTTTTCTAAAAAAAATATCTAACTTTTAAATGACGAAGGAACGAAAATATATGAAGTCCCGGCCCGGGTCCCGGCGAAAAAAAGTGTCCCAGTCGTTTCCCGATATATATATATATTATACATACACTTTTCAATTTTTATGCACGATTAATATTACATTACAAATAGATTAATTTATTTTTCCTTCCAACGATTTATGATTGCTCTAAGATCTTGATAGTTATGAGGACCTTGTCAAAGAAAAATGATTAATATGTTTTCCAATTTTATACAAACCATCAATGTAAATCAAGCTTTGTATGCATTTTAAGACACATTTATAGCCTTGTGTAACTGCATATTCAGTATTTTTATGTTTCTTGTATTAATAAATACTAAACAAGGCGACAAATTATAGTTTGCTCATTTTAGTGAAATGGAAAATGAAGTTTATTTGCTGTTATATTATTAATTCTTAATAGAGATAAAATCTATATATATATATGTATCAGTAAACGACCGGGACAATTTTTTTGAGCGGGGACCCGGGCCGGACTTTAATATTTTTGTTTCTTTGTCATTATGAAAGTGATTATTTTTTTATAAAAGTTTTTTTAAATTTAAAAATTATTTCTGAAACAAAGGATGACGTTTTTCTTAGAAAAATAACTCTTAAATATGTTTTTAAAATAATAAAAATTATTGTCTTTAAAAACGTCGTCACATACAGAATGACGAACGAACGAAAATATTAAAGTCCCGGCCCAGTGATTTTTAGACACTGGGCGGGCCGGACGCTCAAAAAACAGCGGGTACCTCGCAAATAACTATATATAATAGTAAGTATATATGATATAGAGGTATATTATATAATAAGTATATATATATATATATATATATATATATATAATATATATATATATATATATATATATATATATAGGGAAATCATAATATACAAGCCTACCTTTTTTTTCTTTTTATTAGGAATATTTTTCTTCACATTACCTAAAAAAGTTGAGTAAAATTTATTCAATATTTTATTATTCTGATTAAAAGATCAGTTATATAGATATATGTACCGTATGCAAAATATTTGAATATATAAATAACTTTTCAACTAAAAAAAACAACAACACTTGTTTAATTACATGGATTATTAGGTGCTAATTACCTCATAATTTAGTATGTGAATTAAGCTGCATTTTATTTTGTTCTTCATCGTATGCGATAAAATGAAGGTGGGGAAACCCTGTTGGTACCCTTGTCACTCGTAGTCCGTATTCTAGAGAACCTTGATAGAGGAACAATTACCTATTGTTATTTTCCTTTGTCATGACTAAGAAGACTCTTTCATGAATCCTCTTAACGGGATCACTAATATGTGGGACATTTCGCAGACGTCTCAGAGCGGGAGGAGATCTACGAAGGCATTTTAATCATGAAGAAAGCTCGTATCAGAAAAAACGAACATTTTGGTGAAGGGCATTTCCGAACTTATAATAAATACCGATGATGTTAACATTGTGAATTTCTAAGCATTGTGTAGTATCCACCGAAAGAAACAAAGGGACCAGAAAGTTGAACCTAAAATGGCGGACACTCCAAAAATACAACCAAATCCACATTATGTACTTATAATACATTAACAACGACGAAATCGCAGATTCTATCTGGGACGTACTTTGGGTGTTCTAGATGAAATAGATTAAGGTGAGAGTCAACGATGTTTTAAAGAACTTTTCACTCAAGAAGAACTCAGGTTTTCCCGCTGCTTATCGTATTCAAATTTTATATCAGATTATAAGACAATATATATATATAATGTTTTAAGTTGAAAATCATTTTCTGAAACTATATGTTGTCTTGTTATTGATGTTAGTTTTGTAAGATTGTTTTATTACTTCTTTAAATGGTCCATGTTTTTCACAAAGAAGCAAAATTTAGTCTTTTAATTCAATTTATTTTTTAAGGCAATAAATTGTAGTATTCTGGTCAAAATAAATTAGCCCCGCTCTTTGATTATACAAGAATCATTGATTTTTTTTTAGAATGTCATTTTTATATTGCACATTCAACGTATGTATATAATACCTTCAATCTATTATCTATTTTGGCAAAGAAGAGCCAGGACTTCTGAAAAGAAAAGGACCCTATCTAAAGATACGGACAAAAAGTAGTCAACTCATTTCCTTAAATCTTGCTAGATACAAGATATAAAGTCGGAAGAATGTAAAGCTGAATAGGAGGATGACTCTATTAAAAAGCCCACATAGAAGAAGACCTCACACACACACACACTGACTATTATGACCTATTATGCCTTAGAGAATCGAAGGAGAAGGGACCCAAAAAAATAAAAAAGTACATGCATTATTATATTCCATTTATGAAAGGAAAAGTCAGAGGCAGAAGAAGTACGGAAAAAGAAATAAAGGTGGCGCTCCACATCAGCAAAGTATAGGGAGCGTTACATTCAGGTTGCAAGAATAAATATTAAAGGGATTGTTATATCTTCGGGATTTTTATTAGGTGAATTCTTCTTTTGATATACTCAAACATATAGAAGATACTTAAATAGACTCATTGTTTTTTATAGTTATGGAATTGATATTTTCGTATTTTTGTAGATATTTTGAATGATTGAAAACATAGAGAACACTTAAATCGTACTAATTTCTAACAAATTAACTATTGTTGAACACAGTAATTAACTGGTCATTGGAGTAAGTTATAATAACGGGAACATATCGATTCTAGCAATTCTTACGAATTGAAACATTGGTAACTCATTCGGCTTCCTGAAAAAGGAGCATTTCATCTCATTAAATAATCTGTTTTACATTTAAGTGAGGGCAGTTATTTCAAAAAATTTGCTTTGTTTAAAAAAAAATATTTTGCAAATTATTATATGAGGAAACAAGTGACCTCCATTTCCATCCGAAGGGTTTAAGCAAGTGAAGATTTCTCTGCTCATGCTGTCGATGAGCAAGGATAATTATTATGAGTCAAAGAGTCCCTTCGGAAGAGGAGCTATGATAAGTGAGGAATTACTCACTCCTTTCTTAAGAGAACCAAATATCGTCATGATTCGGTGAGGGAAATAAAACTATATGAAATTTAAAAAAAACTATACTGGTCGTTGCGGTCAGGTATACAACATTTAAATTGAAGATACCGCAGGAGGATAATGTCAATGTGTCCCTCAGCGGCAAGCAAATAAAATATTTTCTAATAATGTCACTTAGTTAGTCTACTTCAAATAATAAAAACGTTTTAAAAAATCATAAAAACTCATATCATGATTTTTTTTGTTATATTATATTCCTTAATTAACTATTATTATTTGATTATAGTGTGATTGTATTTACTGTTTATTTTATTGATAGATGTATACAATTTTTATGGCCTCTCAATTGGTGGTTTTCAGGAAGCAATCGTTTCAAACGTCTATGTTTATTTATGTATAATAATATTTTTACACCATAGCTTGTAAAGAAATCCCCTTGGTCCCATTACTTAGATCCATATGAATATGGAACTTTAATGGCTTATATTTATAATACATTTTACAAGCGTTTAATGCTTATGTTTACATTGAGTGACTTTGTCATGCCATAATTATAAATTAGTATATTTTATTATACTTCTCATTTCTTGGAATCCCTTAAACCTCACCTGCAGCGCAATGCACCTCAGAAAGTCTATGGGCATACCGATTGGATACTCGATTTTTTTAAAGTGGAACTTCTGTGTTCTTCTTTTTTAAGCGTATCGGAACATTTTCCATTAGCACTTATAGTTAAGGATAAGAAAAATGTGGTGCTTTTTGTAAACGTGATTGATTGAAAGAAAAGGAGACGGGAAAAAAGCAGAATACTACAAATTATATTACCATATTTACAGGTGTAGAGGAGTGAGCATCCATTATGAGAGAAGAAATTACTCCTCCAAAATACTAATTGTCTCATCGTCATTGGCCTACATCCATGACGTCATTGGCATACATCCATGACGTCATTGGTAAAATCCTTTGAATGAACTCCTTCTATGCCACGTAATACTAATAATTAAAGCAACTGCTCATACTCAAGAAAAAAAATATGTTGCTTTTGTTTTGTCGATTGACATCACCACTCCCAATATGGAACGTAGAAAAATAAAGAAATCGGAGTTATGAATGTTGTTGTATTTTGGCTTATGATGATTCTACGAGAGCAACCATTTTGTTATCCTTATGGATAACTTTAAGATACATACAAAGAAAACAATATACCTGTGTTTATTTACTTGCTTGCAAGTAAACCCATCCGATTTTATTGAGTATTGAGTTGCAAATCCCTCAACATCATCAACAATAAACTACTACTCAAATCGACCTTGAAGCCTCTTTTTTAAAAGCCTGATATCAATCTCTTCCTAAGAAGCACGAGATTAGTTTCTCTCTCTCTCTTTCCTTTGTGAAGTAGTTGTTGAGCTTCAAATGACTCAAGTGTGTGCGTCCTTGAGTGTGTAACTACTTTTTTTTTACACACATAGGTAAATTATGTACATATAATTTACATATCATCATCTCTTAATCCATCTCTGACTTCCTTGCAATACGAGCATATATATATATTATGTCAAAATTCATGCAAGGGAGCGAAAAAAGTATATATCCTGCACTGTGACTGCATATTTTAAAACAAGCATAAAACTTCCTTTGACGAGCAGTCTTATTAGTCAAATTAGTCATCCCTAAAGGCCTCACAAGGGAATAGAGGGCTTACAACAAATGAGTGCAACTATTCATTAAGCAAATCACTTTCTGTCGACTAGAACCATATAAAGAGGCTGTAGATGATTTTAATACCGACTTGACATAGAAGAGAAAAAAACTGAAAACATAGAGGCATCTCTCTGGCCTCTTTTTATTATAGTATTAAACCTCACAAACCTCTCCTTTTTCATAACAGTTTTTTTACTATTTTATTTTTTACATTTATTACAAAAAATTCAATGCGTGTTTCTTTTATCTTCTAGTTGAATTATGAGGGGCGGTCTTATTGTCTTCTTCCTTCACTTTCGTCGTCAAATCGGCCAGAAAAATGCTAAGAGAATTAATAAGCTTTGAGAGGAAGCCTAGAGAGCCTTCCGTGACGAGGGAGGCATTGAACTACTCACCATAAGAACAAGTCAGTCCCGACAAGAGACGATGGAGTTCCTCTCGTCCAGAATCCTGTCGAATAAGTGACTCCGGACACAGGGGGGAACTCCGTATCAAGGTTCCTCCTCTAGAGTTAAATAACTGAAGCTGTTTAATGTAACGCAATAATAATAATAACAGCTTTGTTATGAAAAAGGGAGAGGTTTGTGAGGTTTAATACTTAATAAAAGAGAGGCCACAGAGATGTCTATATGTTTTCAGTTTTTTCTCTTTCTATGTCAAGTCGGTATTAAAATCATCCACAACCATATAAAGACATAAAGAGCTTATAGGATTCTTCAGAAAAATACATCATTGTGTCCAGAATACAGCTGATCGACGATGTGTCTCTGCTATGGAGGAAATGAAATACGTCATTGTGTCCAGAATACAGCTAAACGACGATGTTTCTCTGCTAATTGGAGGGAATAAGCTCTCTATATCTTTATATCTCTATGACCAGTAACATTTTTGACGTTAATATAGAGTTAAATTTGTCATATTCCTAGTTAATGTTCCAGCTATTTATCTGACAAAAGAATTCTTGCGATATTCAAGAGGCCCTTGAGATTGACTAACTTTATATTTATCTCCCTGAGCTATTAATTTCTGTGGGATTATTTTAGAGTTAAGTTTATCAAAAATGCTGTAGAGAAACTGCACGTATTGGGAATCCAAGAAGGAGCTATATCTTATTAAAAAGCCACTCAAACACTTCTCCTTAAATGATCCATTCTTTTCAAACTAAGATTTTTAAAAGTTCTAGAAACTGTTTCACTATTGCATACAAGAATAACACCAACATATATATTAGAGACGTTGTCTTGACGGAGCACTTCGTCAGTTTTGATGATGACAAAATTGAATTATAACGTAATTAATTTGGCTGAAACAGTGGTAGCCGTTCTTCGACTACAAAGGGGATCCATTTTGGAGTCCACAATGCAAAGCCTCATCGCGAAAAGGATTGCAATGAATGAACACCTTCATCCCTGAGAATTGAAGGCACTTCTTCCATCGGCTGTGGCAAGATACGCTGCTTTAGACCTCAAGATACCTTTCCTTTTCGACAATTGTTGGACCAGGGCATCGGAAAAAATTAAATACTCATAGAAAATGTATTAGAATAATTTTAAAAAGATTTTAAGAATTTAATTAGATGACATTGTGCTATATAATTTTACTGTGATAAATGATTTATATCATTATCAGTGACTTTAATTAAATGTCATTTGTATTTTATAATATCGTTGCAATGTAATGATCTATTTAATTATCAGTAATTTTAATTAGAACGTTCTTTGTTGTGGTAAAAAGTTAAAAGTATTATGTTTATTTTTGTATTTTTACATATTTACCTCAATTTAAATTAATATACTTTGTTTGTATTGATTTTTTAGAAATGTGAAATAAAAAATTATAATAATAATGAATTCCGTCTCAGGAATCATTTTCAATAATTTAATTTTTAAACAGATTGAAAAGGAAAAAAGTTATGTATTTTAAACGACATAATTATTTATCTTTTTTCACTTATTCCAGTGTTCTCTCTAGGAATGCCATATTATCCCTGTTTTTTACTTCTTCCGTGAGTAAGACCAAAGGAATGCACAATTTATTGCAATAGGGATGTCTATAATGTGTATTTTGATCCTTCCAATATGGGTTTACCGTCCTTCTTATAGTTCTAAACCATTATTCAAAGATATTGAGTTACATACAAAGTGATCCTAAATTTGGATGGAAGAGATAAAGGAAATGAAATATTCAAGGCGAAGCCTATCATATTGTGCTTTTGCTGCTGCTTTGCAACAATACAGATGCATTATAAAGATCTTGACAAATTGTAGGTACCTATCGCTAAAGGTAAACGGTTACATGTTATTTTGTTATTGACAAACGGATTATACAATATGTATTGCTTGTTCCATGGTGTATCTGTTCATATACAAGCTTTCAGGATGAACCACAAGGTTTCTACTGTTTGTTTTTTCTTCAGTCGTAATTAGTGTAGAATTTAATATATAACTTGTATAACTAGTATTTCGTTTATGGGCTTATATTATTACACAGTCTGCCATTATGATTTTATTCCTTTTAATATAAAGTTGTTGAATCAGTCAAAAGTCAAACGAACTATATTCTTTTTGAACGTATTGTCCCAACACAAACGACATTTTTGTAAATCGAGTGATGTCTGGTAAAAACATTAAGTACATATATATAATTTTTATGTACATCCAAAATTCAACGAGAAATTTAAGTATTGAAATAGTCATTTTTATGGAAAATACCCCAAAAATGAACATTTTGAAACTTTTTATCTCGTTTGATTTGGATGTATATAAAAAATAAAAAATGATTTGGAATCCTTGAGAGCATACCTACATTTTGCGGCAAATTGTTTGAAAATAACCTTGAAATTAAGGACATAGAGGCGATCGAATGATGGAAAAAATACTACATAGTTACTACATAACTTTGGGCCCGTTGAGCGGACACTTCCCATTATTCGATTTCGTTCAAACTTTCACAAGATGATCTCTATGCACTAAAGTAAAATCCTAGGGGGAGCTCGACTCTCAAATCCGAAAAGCGTGAAATTAGAA
>CP045897.1:26808425-26820682 GCA_013387185.1 Caligus rogercresseyi
AACGAACGAACGGATTCTTTTTTTTATTAGTATACTAGCGAATGGTACCCTGCGCTGCCCGGGATTTTCCAACTTGACAATAGTCTGGAAAATAACAAAATCACACGTATAATTCTAGTGATGTCATCGCATGTGATTTTTCATATTAAAATATTTCCTTAAATGTTGTCATTGAGTCTTCTATGCAATTGGTTCCGTTTTGTATTCCTTAAGGCGAGGTATTTTATTCATCGTAAAAAAGACCATCACACGAATAATTTCAGTGATGTCATCACATGTGACTTTTCATTTTAAAATCAGTTCCTTCAACAGTTGTCATTGTGTCCTTCATTGCCATTTTTTGCCGTTTTATAGTCCTACGGCTGGGTATTTAATCATCGTAAAAAGAAGAAATGACACGAATATTTTAAGTGATGTCATCGGGACATGGGATTTTTTTATATTAAAATCAGTATTCTTCAAACAGTTGTCATAGCTCTTCATTGCCAGATTTCCATTTTGTGTTCCTTACGGGCTGAGTATTTAAACATCGTAAAAAGAAGAAATTACACGAATATTTTAAGGTGATGTCATCGCATTGGATTTTTCATTTTAAAATCATCATTTCGGAAAAGTTATCATCGGGTCTTCATGATCTGCGCACGTAGTTTCCACGGGACGGGACTTATGGCGTGGATATTTAAATACATACAAGAATTTATTTTTAAGCCATTTCATAGAGTGCTAATGTTATTTCTAATGAAAAGTAGTTCCTTAAAAAGTCGTCATTTCTCATCATTGCCATTTTTCCGTTTTGTATCCTTAAGGCTGGGTATTGACATCACTTTCCATCTTTAGGCATTATTAAAATTTATTTCACGACGTTGCAATATAAAAAAATGTTGTTATTTTCCACAAAACTTAAATTTGGAGGCACATAAGGGACAAAAAGAATTTTTTTTAAGTAATCATGTAGAAAACGAATTTTCCGGGAAACACTCAAAAAACTAAAACACGTCGTATACTTCTACTCATCCACAGAAAATTGCGAATAAATCTAACTCGGCAATTTTAAAAAATGACAAAAAACGTTTTGTCGATTAATTAGCATTACGATAACGACTTTTTCGGGAGTTGACATCCCCATTAAAACACTCTCTGAGCTCTCAAACTATTCACTGAAAATTCGTCAAGATCTAATACCGTCGGGAGATACAGGGAAACGAACGAACGAACAAACTAACGAACGGAATTCTTTTTTTTAAGTATATCGTATATAGATTATCTTAGTCTCAATTTTTTTTAAATTATTCGTTTACATTCAAACTGTGATGTAACTTCCTTTAACCATATAGAGAAATAAGTTATTTTATGTCCTTCCAGATATCTGACCAGATTACATAAAGTCTCTGTTTCTTATTGAGAACTCAAATCCAAAAAAGCGCAAATAAATAATGTAATAATTTTATAAGTAATTGCAAAAAGTTAAAAAAATCCATAGTTTCTTCGGAGTCTCAATATTTGTTAAGACGACATAGAGTTTTCGCGTTGGTTTAAGCGTCTGTGTTAGGATGTCACAGTTCCTTTTGGTCCCAGTTCATAGACTTCCATCACTATTGGATGTGCATCTTAGATTTTATTTTCATATGTAATTGACTTTTGTTATCCGCTTGTCATCTACGATATTAAAAATGTGAATTAATTTGGTTCAATCAAATTATAAACAACGGCAATTTGATCCTTTAGTCCAAACTCCTAGTTTGAATTAGTTATTTTTGAATTAGACAACATTTACCACAAGGCTAAAAAATATTATTTTTCCATGAATCATTATTATCTGTTTTTTGATGTTATAGGAAGAGGCCTGGGAAATATCAATATTGAAAATGTTATTTTGTCTTTTGAATACATCTAGTGACATTCAAAATGGGTTTTAAAATTACACAAGCAAAAAATATAAATATAAGATAATCTAAGTATAATTCCTTATCAGACGGGCTATTTTATATCAAATAACGGATTCCTTGGTAAGATCTAGGATTACATAGGACTCCTACCAATCAATGAGTTTACCTACAAGTAACACATATCAGCTTTTGACTAACTGTTTTCCAGTTGGTTCCTAAGTTTTTAACAGTATTATTTTTATCCTCAAATGCCCTCTGGAAATAAAGAATATTAAGATGTGTTTAATCCTTACATTCAAACAGTAAAATATATGTCAATATATGGTGGACCTATAGACTAATATAAATAATCTCATTTGAAAACTGTCGTCTTATACATCCTCTATGTATAACTCATAATACGCTTTACAAATATAATGCAAAAGAATATGGAATATGCTGACCAATCTCTTCTTTTATTTAGCAATAAGTATAACTATTTTGCTATTTTAAATATCTATAAATAGTTTGTAAAAAGATTTCATTTAATAATTCCTTGATTGGTGTTGTAAAAACATGTTTTTGTAAAATATTTAAAATAATATATGGCGCATATTTTATCAACTATTCAGATTCTAAATGTTTATTAATATTCTAAAAATGGATCATAAAAGATAAACCTTGAACGTAAAATATATTTTTTTTCGTAAAATGATTTAAAAACTTGCCATGAATGTAATATTTCAAATATTGGAGTAGAGAGTTATTTTAATATATATTTTAAAGGATAATTGAATTTGGTTTGTCAAATACACAACGCACCGCCACAACATCAACGTTGCAAAGGCAGCAGCAAAGCGGGCCGCACTCATCTCGAGGTTGGCCGTGCACTTACCAAGAGGAAATACCAACGGCAGCTGGCCAAGAGATGATGATTGACAAGATCTCTTACGCCACTGTGATCATTCCTAGACTCGATAATGTGTGCAAGAGGCAAATTCCCGCACAGGGCGTGGAGGTCGTCATAAATAACGCCACCATGACATCGTTGGATGTAAAAGACGGGATCACATACCACATCGGGGACCTCCTTGAGAGAGCTGGCCTTCCCTCCCTCACGAGGTGGCCGCCAAGGCAGTGCCCCTGGAGACTTGGAAATGATTATACTCCAACAGCTGGGGCGGCGGTGCCAGGAACCCGGTTGGTGACTTCATCTTTTCCATCCCGAGGAGGCCCATGAGGTCTTCTACTCCAGTGGCATATCCCTCGGAAGGGAGACGCTACCTTTTGTTGCCACGCAATATCAGTGTGGGCCATGTTTAAGGCCTTGAGGTCGGCCAAGACCATTCACGCTGCCAGAACAGCAGCTAGGGTCATTGTACACCAGCGTCCCCATATAATCCATGCTGCATTGGAATTCGATTTTATTTGTTGTTGTTGTTTTTTACATAATTTAGAGGGTTTATTAGACTATTACAAAGTACTAATGTGCCCCATGGCAAATATACTCGATTACACCACACACAAGTACAAATACTTAGCGTAGAGAAACAAAGACATATTATTTTACTAGATAGTACATAAGAGTAAATATGTTAGATTATGATAAGGAATGTAGATACAATTTTTTTAATTGTGCATAAGTTGAATGAGCCAGGGAGAGTCGATTGTGTGTCCCCTATAATAATTACCTCCGCCGAAGGTATTGTTTACGTATTTTTTTCACTGGTTGTTGGTTTGTTAGTGTTGGGTTGTTGTCAGCAGGATAACTCAACTCAAAAATTACCAAACGGATTCGGATGAAACTTGTGGAGTTGTTGAAATGCCAAAAGAAACAGTGATTAAATTTTGGCATCTCTGAGTGCAGATTAAGATGCAAATGAGCTAAATACTAATAAATATTCAATTTAGCCTACTCTGCCGATAGATGTCGCTGTGCTGTGAAATCGGGTGCCGGGAGCGTCTTCCTCTCGGAATTCCGTTGAGGGGACCCTCCCCCGTCCCTCTACGGCGCCCCAGTCGTGAAAATCGCCTCGGAAGGCTCATAAGACCCCGTGACGGCGGAGGTTTGCAATTCTGAGTGTATATAGGCCTCTAATTTGTTTGTTGGTTGTTGACAATAACAAAGTCAGTGATGAAATTTTGGAATGCCACATGATAAGCTCTCTGATAAGATTAAGATCGAAACTACATAATATAATATTTCCAAGTAGCCTACTCCTGCCAATAGATGTCGCTGTGCTGAAATCGGGTGCCGGGAGCGTCTTCCCTCTCGGAATTTCCGTCGAGGGGAACCCTCCCCTCCCTCTACGCCGCCCCAGTCGTGAAAATCCGCTCGGAAGGCTCATAAGGACCCCGTGACGGCGGAGGTTTGCACTGTCTGAGTGTAATATGCCTCTAGTTATTATTATTTTGGATATATTCATCAAAAATAACAATGACAGATATGCTTCAATAATCATTCCAAAGATACAAAAGTATTGATGATATCAAGATGACCATTTTTATGAATTCCAATTCCAAGTAAGTTTTAGGTACGATGTTATAAAAATGATTTCATAAATAGTTGTCATACATTTTTAATAGCTTTTTCCCGTTTTCTTGATTGATGTTAAGTTTATCTTTTTTGCAGATTTTTTACCAATGAATGGAATTACAAAAACCATAGAGAAAAAATATCTTACCATTTTGATAATAATAGCTTTTCTGGGTGGTTGATCAAAGTTTCAATCAACGATTACAGCATGAATACTCATGTTCTACAAAAAATATACTTCATTACTTTAAATTAATTTAACATTACAAATATATAGAGTTTGAACAGCCTTTTTCACATTCCTTGCAATCAAAATAACTTTGGGTTAATAAGGAACCTGTAGAGTCCCGATATTATGTATATTTTAAAGTCACAAGTATTTTAGCCTCCCATACTGAGTGGCCTTTTATCTATCTTGAAATATATATGTATATATCCCAAAAAATTATTTAGTAACACATGCAAAAAGAAATTTTAAGCCATAGCGTCAGATCCAGTTATTTGCAACTGTCTATTATTTTTCATTTATAAGAGAGAAGGTTTAGTGATTTTAAATGATATTTTTTATATATGAATGACTGACGAAGCATTCATAAAAGATAATAATTGCTTCCTAAATTTTCTTATTTAATGCATTATAAGAGGTTAAAATACATCAACATTTTTAAAATACATTATAAGAGGATATAACACATCATAAGGCTCTAAAATACATTACAAAATTCTAAAAATATCTTATTTCACTTTGTCAAGATGCCCATAAAAGTAATTTACTCAAAAGGCACTTTATATAAATCAAAGTCAGTTCTTCTTCACTTCCTTTCTGATTTATTTGCCATTTGAGTTCATGAAGGCTTTTAATATTATTAATTTAATGACTTGATAGTCAAGGCCATCGTTTTAAACCCACCCACACGGAATCATTCATACTAATTGGCTAGTGTCACTTATTAAAAATGTTGCTTTTTCAATCATTAAAGTCCACATTAAGGCACGAAAAGCAATAACAAGGCGTATACTGAGCTGCAAATCATATTCAAAGAATTTATATGTATTTTTATTCTTATGAAAATACTCATTGAATACTAATTTCATAATGATCATGACGAAGTGCATAGATTGTAGGTGTTTTTTTTTGCAGTGATGGCTTCATCCAACGAGGATAACCACTTCACGCCTTTATGTAGATCTCTAAACTTTGAATACTTTACGCCTGCAAGGGAAATCTACATAAACATTGTTTTGAAAGATAATTTTGATAATAGTTTTATTATCCAGCAAGCATATTAGTATTTTTGAATGCTATATAAAATCAGAAAAATTAAACAATAATATAATCGAATGTGTTTTTTGTTGTTTTATATAAAATGCTATGATATTGAAGGATGTCTATAACTATTTCTTCCGCTTAGGCTTATTTAAATATACAATAATAATGAGCGCTCTCTTGTAGTGTGCAACAGTGCATAATGCACTTTCGTGCACGAACTCTTCATCTACACATTGAGGAGTAAACAAAGAGGATACGGAACGTTGTTAATCGCTCAATGACGTTATCAGAATTCATAACTAACTTTGCATTGAGTATTAAAAAAACTAGTACAATCAGGGATGTCACGTGTCATTTTATTACTGTTTATATATCATTAATATAAATATATATATTTTTGTGGGAAAATTGGCTCTAAAAGAAATTAACTTCAAAACATTGTTGATAGAACTCTTCTCTCTCGGGTATTCTTTGTATCCAAGACAGTTTTAGCATACGTAGGTTGACTTGAAATAAATTTTACATTCTTTTTCTGTCAGATTTAGGCACGAGGATTCACTAAGAGGAATGGCCGTTCGATGAAAACAGGGTAGCTCCTTAAAAACAATCTAAACAATGTAACGAGACCATTTAGTGAATATCTATATCTTCAAATTAGGTAATAATATATTGCCATAACTTTTTATATATCGTCAATCTTTGAAAAGCTAATCTGAGTGACTATACGTATACTCACTCTTTGACTTACTGTGATTTATTTTCTCTTAGAGGAAATGGCTAAAAAATGCTTAAACATGCATCCTCCTGGTATCCACGGTAAAAAACAAATATTGCTACCTTAAGACAGGAGAAAAATAAGCTTTATAAAGTTATCCAATGATTACACCTCAATAATTGTGTTTTATATATTGTGTCCTCACTGAGACTCTGGAGGTGTCCTCATTTTTAAGCAAAGACAAAAGGTGTTGGTTTTGCAAAGTAGAAGAGGAGACAACTACTCATCTCCTATATGATCTAAGGATCTGCTTCCTATCTACTCCATGTTTAAATCAGACTTTGAAAGGAATCTTGGAGTTTCGCTTGAAAGAGAGGAATTGTTTTTTCCAATGTCGAAAATAAGATGCTGCAGAATGCAGTTATTAAAAAACTGAATATTGTATATATAGCATAAAGGCGAAAAAATATATATATCTCGAACACACTTTTGAATATGACATGATATTCAGAAGTTTTATCAGTATAGTTCCATGTAATATAGGAACGCCTTCTGGCTATATAATATATAATATTTCTATTAACATTATAATTTAAAATGGCAGACTAAAGAAAAAAATATTTTATTTATATTTTTCTAAGCAACTTAATTGTTCATTACCTTAGTTAAACAGTTTCATTTCAGTTTTGACAACTTTTTCCGTCAGTCTCGATGGGTATTATCATTAATTTCGCTACGTTTTCTATCGAAAACAACGAAGGTTTTTTTGTGCTGAGCTAGGCCATATTGGTTCACAGCTTGTTCAATGGCACTCTAATGTCATCAAAGTTCAACAAGAACATTATTAATAAATATTGGACAAAACAAATTAACTTAGATTTAACAGCTTATGTGATCAAAAATAGTTTTCAGTAAATAATCAAACTTTTTATAAATTGCCAACTCTCGGCGTAATATTCACCTATACCGATAGTTTGTAAGATGTACATCGGTGCCAATTAATCGGCAAATCAATTATCGGTCAGCCTTTATTTTTTCATGTATAAAATATATCTGAATATAATAAGGGAATTGTCTTTAACATTTACGATATATCATGAATCAACAAACGAGAATAAAAGTACTTTCAACTTTGACATTTCATGACAGAAAAAACACTTACTCTTCGTTTGTTTTTCTTGGAAACAAAACTTTAATCATATGAAATGTCTATTCTATAAATAAATCACGTCAAGAATACAATAGACAGTGAATGATTTTTATTACTTTTTCATAATATTTAAAGGGCTTAGATTAAAGGAACTTTCTAACTTACCTACATTTATAAAACTTAGTATTTTTAATATTTGTTTTTGAACAATTAATTACAACTTGTGGCTTCAAAAGTAATTTATTCAAAGGGTAAAGTAAAATCAAATTGTTTTTGAATAGACATAAAACATGAACTGCTTTTTGAAAGAACCACAATATCTTAAAGTTGCAGATCCTGAACAATATTTTTAAAGAACTAGGCCCAATTAAACTATCATATACATAAGCAAAAACAGTGAATTGGAGTTATATGTCCACGATTGATTTTATATGAAGCAATAAAAGAATGCCATTGTAATAAATTTTTAAACTTAAATATATTTTTGTAACCATATTTTGTTTAAGAATATAAAAAGCTAACAAAACAGATTGGCGAATCTTTTTATTAATATAAAATGTATAAACATTAGTGATGACTCATGACTTTAGATACAACATTCTAGATAATTTGCTTGCAGGTTTTTAAATTGGTCAACGGACTCGGAAATATTAATTCCGCAAATAAATACACATCTTTGCATTAAGGAAATGATTTGTTGCAGGATTTGTTTCATACATTAATCAAAATTGCAAACAATAATAAATTATATGACACATAGCAAGAATCATTACATTTTAGCTTCGCTTGTTATACAATCAATTCAGAGAACTACGCCTCTAAGCTCTATATCCTTTAAAAAGGATGATACGATTGTTTATGAGTGTGCAGGGACCATATAAATCATAATCTTATCCGACACGCTCAAGATAGTTTAAAAAAGAAGTATATAATTTGCTATTCAATGCCCTATTAATAAAATATGTTCAACCTTATCAAGATGGCTAAAGTGTTTTCTTGGCAGGGCAACGTTGCACTTTAATACCACCACCATATCTCATTTGAGATCATCTACGACCAACCATATTTCCGAGGGACTTGCACCTACGTATAATCAAAATAATAATTGCCCCTAACAAGTTCAGCTCTTTTTATGAATTACTCTTGAAAAAAATGAAATATAAAATGCAAGATGAAAATAAACTTTTTTTATGAAAAAAATATGAATGGAGAGAATATTGAAATGCATGTTTTGATGCACAATATGTCTAATAAACTGCGAAGGAGCATAATAAATTATATATACTTAATGGTGCAGTAAAATCACTAATTTGAAAGGTGGAAAAAAGGAAAATTACTTTTCTTATTGCAATATTCTTCAGTTTATGGATATTTTTTATGCATTATATGTATTGCATTTTCATTTCCATGATTATTTTAATAAGTAATGTAATACAATATGAGCTTCATAAAATGTATAGTTTTTTTATTAGCGTGTACAATAAATTAAATTCCACATTGCAGGAAAAAATATTTAAAAATGTATTCTATTTTTTGTAATATAATGTAATGATAAATTTTACATTTTTTAGTAAATAATGAAGTTTATGACAAATCTGCCTACAGGGCAATAAGTTGGATATATATATATATATATATCAGGAAACGACCAGGTACCCGGCCCGGTTCCCGGCTGTTTTTTCAACGGCCCGGTGTCTAAAAATCATCGAGCTGGGCCTTCGTTCGTTCGTCATTTTGAAAGTGCCGACGTTTTTTTAGAAAATATATTTTTTTTAAATAAAAAATAAAAATGTATTGTTGCACTTTTGATAGTAAAAATTCTTTTTTTAACGTCCTCCCGGCCCAGTTTATTATCTGTTAATATATAATATCGTTGTATATTTAAAATAGAATAAAGACCTTGCTGATTTAAAAAAAATGATGATTATATATGTGCCAGGAAGATCGAAATATTACATGAAAACTATAAAAAGACTTTAAAAAGACATCGCGAATTTTTAAACAACGATAATGAATGATGTATAAATAAGGTTATTCTTCAAAGCAGTAAATATGAACTAAAATGTTCACATATTTTCGCAACTGCCCTGAATAGTTTTACTCTGTTTTCTATTTTTTTAATGTACATTTTATTTTACACTGCATATTTTTTGCAGATTACGTAATTAATTGTTTTTAACTGTAAAAAAAATATGATAAGTATCTTGCATATCATTATTCAAAATTACCAACTAAGAGAACTACAAGCAAATAGATAGACATTCAATTATCTAATCAAAAAAGGAGCAACTCTGCTAGCAACAACTCACCATGAAGTCTAATGACTGCATTTAATGATGCACTCAATGATTAACGTTTAGCTAGCAGAGCTTTTATTACCTTTGCTATTATTATTGGTTTTATTATTATTATTATCATGGCTATTTCCCAAATAAGAAGTTTAATTATATTTTTGGGTGGAGCTGCTATTTGTGGATTCTTAGTTTATTGGATGGAAATTAATATTCATGAAAGGGGCTGTTGCTGTTTTTGCATTTATACCTATTTTGTGGACAATCGATATAAAATAATTTATACTTTTGTTATTAGTTCTTGAAAAAGTTGTTACAACATTTTTTTTACTATTTATAATTAAACATTTTAAAGAAGCTTTATTTTTAAGGTCTTTATTTAAATTGTAACTGTGGATACAAAGTAAGATAGGCGGTAGAATTGTGTAAAAATAATACATATATAAGCATTATAGTATAAAAAATCAAGTGTTAAACAAGTTTCATAATATAAATATTAAATAATGTATTTTTATTTTTTAATGCTGTAGTAATTGCACTACAAATTATATATTTATATCCAAAATATTATTGCTAAAAGTCATAGAAGGCTTAATAATAAAATGTCCTTAATAAAATACGATTTTTGACCAAAGACATCATCACTTATATTAAGCTTTATAGATGTACAGTTGTAACTGATCTATAATATGCCTAAATAAACATACTATATAACATAAAAAACATAAACTAATACCAATGCATCAAAAACCGCAGATAATTGATTATATCAATGTATGTAAATGATATAAACTGGCAATTATTTCTTACAAGTTACTAATCTATTGAAATTAGTAAAATTAATTTCAAACAACTGACGTTGTCTTGTAAAAGTCCGTAGATCCGGCTGATATCAAAGTCTTCTTGGTCTTATTACGAGTCCTGGCCGTAGAGGCATAAAGATATAGAGAGCTTCTTCCCTCCAATTAGCAGAGAAACATCGTTCAGCTGTATTCTGACACAATGACGTATTTCTCTTCCCCCCAATAGCAGATAAAATCTTTAACTGTATTCTTGAAAAATAACGTATTTGCTTGTTCTTTCTTTCGATATGTATAAATATATATTTTATACCTCCGCCGAAGGAGGTATTGTTTTCACTGGCGTTGGTTTATTGGTTGGTTTGTCAGCAGGATAAGTACTGAACGGATTCGGATGAAACTTTGTGGAGTTGTTGGAAATTTCAAAAGAACAAGTGATTAAATTTTGGCAGCTCTGAATGCTTTATTAAGATGCCAAATGAGCTAAATACTAATAAATATTTCAAGTTAGCCTACTCTGCCAATAGATGTCGCTGTGCTGTGAAATCGGGGCCGGGAGCGTCTTCCTCTCGGAATTTCCGTCGAGGGGAACCCTCCCCGTTCCTCTACGCCGCCCCAGTCGTGAAAAATCCGCCTCGGAAGGCTCATAAGGACCCCGTGACGGCGGAGGTTTGCACTCTCTGAGTGTATACATGCCTCTAGTTTATTTTATATATTTGATAGAAATTGAAGAATGTAAAGATGTTTATTTTAGTATATTTATATCATTAACATGCAACAAATTGGTTTTTCAATTATCTGATATTATATAACTATAAATTATATTATCGACCCATTTTCCATAATTTGATGAGCGATCAAAAGCAGCGAAATAAACAATGCAATGAAAGGGAATAATGGCTTTTTTACTTGACGATACACACATATATATATATATATATGGTTCCTTGGAAGAGATTAAGAACAAAATGCATCTAGGCTTCTTACCTGCCGTGATATTCAGAAATACAACATGAGATTCAAGACGGAGCAGAATGCTAACACATTTGCCTGACGCCAATTTGATTGCTTCTTTGTCTGGATGAATGGTTTTTTTCATTTAGATTGTTCATAGACCTCCCATGTGAGCTTCGTAGTTGATTTGGATACTCGCCCATTAGCTTGAATTGCATTCATAATATTTATATATTGATATCAAATAAATGATGACTCTGCTTTTGGGCATCGCCAAGGACTTCCCTTTGAATATGTTAATGTCCTTGCCAAAAAAAGAAAACTTTGATTGACCAATAGTAATAATAGATTCTTGGAAGGATATTGAAATGTGGGAGGTTTTTCCTCAATGATTATACGTACTTCAGTGCAATATGTACAAGACCATAACTAAATACTAGAATTTAACTATTATAAAATATCAAAACTGAATATATTGAGAAATAAATATTTTGGTCCATAAGACTGAATTTATTGACGACATTGTGTCACTACCATTATTTAAGGTTCTGAGCTTTGATAAATATATATTTTTATCGTTACATAAGAATTAAAAAATCCATCACTTATTTTTTACTGAAATCAGGGTTTTACTCTAATTTATTAATAATAGTTGTAAATATATATATATATATAT
>CP045897.1:26820782-26868133 GCA_013387185.1 Caligus rogercresseyi
TCATTAGAGATTTAAAAATAACGTGCCAGGCCAGGAGGAGAGAAGAAGAGGCTTATTACAGAATATATATTCATATGATGAGCGTCTGTACGTTTGAAAAATTGGAAAATCAATATGGGGCAAGTAATAAGGAAATATGATGACGTAATTGGAGTACGAGTTATACCAATATATATATAAATATATATAATATATATAATATTCTTAAGATGTTATTATTTGTTAATAAATATATTTCTATCTATGGTCAATAAAAATGTGAAGGGTTATCAGATATATGCCATTATCCTAGGTTCAGCTTACTCATTATACGCTATTATGCTTATTTATATCCAATCGGATACAATAAAAAAACTAATTAGCTCTATATAACCATATAGTCGAAAAAAATATCCCTAAAATACATTATTGACTATTCCTAGAGCTACAAATATGAAATATTTTGTAAAACAGATATTCATAGACAATTATGACTCAGTGATCTATTCATAGCCCCTTATTAATGTTTTGATATTACGAATATCTTTACGTCGGCAGATTTCATGACGCTTTGAAAGAAACAAACTGCAGCTATATTCCACCATATTAGCCAAGTTTTTGTTAATTAATCAAATTAATTTTACATCATTGGAAAATCCTTTCGCCTTCTTGATTAATCCATTATAAATCCACCATGACATTATCTCACTTTCCAAACGCCAAAAAAACCCTTAAATTATAGTTTTACAATTATATTTAAAATTAGATGTTGTTAGATTGTCCGCGTCCATTTATAACTAGTTATCATTAAGCAATAGTACTACTTCCTTTCATCCAATAAGGACTTGAGAGCATAAGCGTAGGGGATATGTTTGGTTTGGGGGGCAACATTCAATTTGCCCGAATATTAACAAGAACTGTTAAATCGGTGAAAAAATAATCGAAAGAAGAATGTTCTGTAGATTAATGTTTTCTTTATTATAATTACATACCATTCATAACATTATATTTGTTTAGTTATAATTCAAAATCTGCTTGCTTTCATGATTTCATATTTTTTTATTCAACTTAAATGCCCGAATACTTCAACCAATTTGCCCGAATTTGAGAACTCACCCGAATTTTTTTGTCTCCTACGCCTATGCTTAAGAGTGTAAACTATTTACTCTTAGGCCTGCAATTATCCTTCTCTCATGACCCAGCTTTTTCCCCCTCCCTTACCTAGCACGTGTGAAGAGTTGATTTTGTCCACACACACAAAAAAAGTCATTCAACCCCCCCCCCCCCCCTCCTTTTCATATGTAACTCTTTCTTATAGGGTGGTAAGATTAGAAAGAAGAAGACAAAAAGTGGAGGGAGAAAAAGAAGAAGAGCTAGTTGGCCTTGATATTGGTCAACTATCTTAGAGAATATAATAAGAAGGAGTAGAGGGAAAAAGGAAGAATAAGAAACAACATAAAAGGTTCCATCGCTGTGACCTTGACTTTTTGACGCTTTTTAACAAGGTTTAAAAATATACAATCCGAGATATCTATGGTATTTGAAAGTAAAATATTTTTTTGTGGATAATATAATGGCTAAGCATACAAATGTTGTATCTAAAATAGAATCAATGAATCCTCAGACGAAATCTAGAAGCGTGCTCAATGTACATAAAGGACACATATTTGAATCCCGAGAGGGGAGTTTGTTCCTTAACTTAACTCCATACGATACTGTGTTAGATTCTTTCACTATAATATATTAATGTTTATTTACATCTAATAAGATACGACTTAATTCAAACAAATAAAAATCTAACTTTGTGCCTCTAACTTCTATGATAATGATAAAAGTCTATTTTAGGTATTATAAAAAGGGGATTCTAACAAAATGCTTTGTTTGTTGTTTTAGCTCTTAGATGTGACTCACCTCACAAGAGTTTAATCTGCTATCAGCCGGTAGTGAATATATATACGAGAACATATATATTTGTAAACTTGAAAAAAATATAATTCTCCAAGAATAAATTATATATCTTCGATCTCGCCTTCACTATGCCATCATTTCTTCCTTTATTGGCGGACAATCAAAGATTTAAAAAAATATCTGTTTGGCATTAGGAAACAAGTGTAGAGACAGGTGTGACTCTGTTGGCACTGTCTTTGTCCAATGTGTCCGCGAATTCGTTTCCAATGTATATTTGTTATGCTTTTTTATCCATCCAATCCTTATGGTACATGTTAAACTGTTTGAGGCATTTTTACAGTCGATATTTTATGCACGAAATTGGTAACCTTGCTTCATCTCAAACATTTCATGGCTGATTGTTAGCCAGAAAGGATGAATACCTTAACCCCCCTTCTGATGAACAATATTATTTATTTGATCAAATAATATACCTTATTCATATTTTTCTCCTTTGTTTTCAGGCACTACAATACAAATCGTGCACCCATGAGCTTGAGCTTCGACACTGCATGGCTCTTTGTCAACAAAGGTTTCACTTACGTGCTGGAAGAATGGATTCGAGATAAGTTAAGCACACAGAGTGATGTTTACTTCGTCACACAGTTGCAGGTAAACACTTACGCAAGTCACTTTTTTCTAATTATTGTTAACCAAAAATGTGTTGGCCACATGTTTGTGATTATTCTATTAAACAAGAAGGGAAGGAAGGGAAGAAGCAAGGAAAACATACGCTACGGCAACTGTTATACGAAACAACAAACACTTTGGACTTGAAAGGAAACGTTGCTTCATAAATAAACATTGTTATTTTAGAAAAGGCCTGTCTCTTGTTATAAGGCTTGGAGTTGTGGATCACTTCTAAATAGTATTTCACTGTAGACTCTATATTTCGTAGAATATATACATATATATATATATATATATATATATATGCGCCTATATATTTAACTAATGATATGCAATTTGAATGCCCGAAGAAAAACTGTAATGACTTTTGAATATATCATTCAAAAAGGTTTTGAAACTTAACAAGTAACTTAAATTTTAGTTTTATTGGTCGAAACAGATAAATATTATTAATGTCATTTAAAGAGGACTTATTTTAAGTGTGATAACGAAAAAAATATATCAGTGTTTTTACATAGACACAAGCTGTCATTCATTATTATAAAATATCACGATTTTTATTCAGTTACACGCTGAATATCCAATTATTATTGTTGTTTATTGTAAAGACTAATTTATTCCCTGTATTTGTTTATAATAAATACCGAAAGAGGGTTATTCGGAGCATAGTTTTTCTTATATTTAGTAACTAGAAATTATAAAAATAACTTATTTTGAAAAGTAATGACAACTACATGGCATTTGTTGTCACAAAAATGAACGTCAAGTTAAAGAAGCTAAGTGGGTTTGAAATAGCTTTGACTACTATGATCCCCTAAAATGAGAAGGAGCTTATTTTCGTCTATTAAATCAATGCATATTTTTGCACATTCCATGTGTTTATTTTAATATTTTCCTCATTGTCAGCAGAGTATTCAAAGTATTTATATTCTGTAAATATTTTTATAGAATTCTGAATATGTTAACAAATTTACTTATTCATATTTTTTCTGTAAGGTAATTCAATGGATGCAAAATCCTCGCGATGTGAACTCTCTTCGCGACTACCAAGAATGGAAGGATCGTTGTGATATTAAGGGCCAGGCCTATTGCTCTCTGCCCAACCCATGCCCATTGAACACCCGAGAGCTCCCCGGAGAAACCATTCGACTCCACACATGCGTAGAATGCCCCAATAACTACCCCTGGCTCCTTGATCCCACGGGAGATGGATTCAGCTTCAAGTAAACGCTTTCTCTCTCCCTCTCAGGAAATCTACAAAAAGAGTCGTTGTTTTTCTCGCACCGAAGATATATTATTTTCTGTCTATTTTTGTAAGACATTTTGATTGTGATTTTTATATCTTTTATCTCTTTCGTGAACTAAGCCTTTAAATTGTTTAGAGATCTCTCAATAAATTTGGGCGGATATTTATATAAATATATATATACATTTCCAACGCCATTTAAAGCAATAAATACATATTATGTGCCTAATAATTATCCCAAATAAAACGAGTACCAGCCTTATAATACGTGTTTTATTCTATGTCCATTATTCACTTTATAATAATAATAGATATGACATATTTATAACCCGTTGTCTACATATGTTTTACTTACTTCCAAGCAGAAAAAATCCGTGCATGCAGATAAAGAGAATTCTTATCTCGTATATCATTATGGTCAGTTAGTTTTTAATAATTTGAAAGAAATATATGTATAATAAAAAGCTTATTATTCCTGAAGTATTAATGTTTTTATGAATCCATTATCATCTTCAGACATGCTTAAAATGAAGAGAAAATAATGAAAAAGCTTACTTTTACTCATATATGAATTTGTTGATTGAAAAGAATGAGGCAGTTCATAAAACCTTCATAACTCTTCTAACTATAAAAATGTTCAAGATATAAAAATTGTTTTGAATTGGGATTTGTTTTACTTGTTATAAATTCATAACCGATAAAATTATGCGGTGAGAGATAAGCAGGTATAAGCACGTATTAAATAAGTGAAATAAAAATCGAGTGCCCATGAGCGATCTCAAAATATTTTTTATTTTGTACAAACTTTTGCCCTTGTCTCAATGATGAAGAGCAAACTATGAACCACCGATACGATAAACGTAAAATCGCCTTTGAGACAAATAGTCAAAAAAATAATTAAGGTGCAGTTCTCAATTCAATTTTAAAGATTATGTTATAAATAATCCCGTTGTCCATATATTATTACTTAAATACAATATAATCAAATTTACTTACACAACATACACAATCGTGATATTAGAAACACCCTTCACAAAACGCTAACGTATACGTTTATTTCAAAGGTGACTTGTTAGGCGAATATTTAAAGGAACCAAAATATTTGTTCTCCGGAAATATTAAGAAAAAAAAAAACAGATTCCATCGAATGGGGAAACTCCTTGGAAACTATAATTACATTACTTTAACCTTAGTTATTTCAGGCAAAAAACTATATTTGAAATGAAAACCAATTAGGTATATCTTGTGCACTTGTCTTTTTTGGCTTGATAAATATAAAAAGTATATCACCTAAAATACTAAAACTTTAAAAGTAAACCATTCGTTCAATATAATTATACATTTATAGCCAATAGCTTTTTCATATTGTCATAATAAAGGAGAAAAATATTTAAGGAAATCGTTAAAAGTCAATACTGAAAAGAAGTTTATCTACGTCAAAAATTATTTTTTCTATTTTATAAATCGCGCCACGTATTTATTGCTTTAGTGCAGCCATTAGAGAGGTCCTTTATAAACGGTTATGACAAAATCCAGCATATATGCATTACTTTTTGTATTTTTTTCCACTAAATATATGAAATACAGTGTTCCTATCTAGCCAAAACTCTGAATATTAATAAAATAATCTTCTTCCAGACCTTACTGTTCATAGGCTGAGAAATGGTTTAATCTCCATTACATTTTTGGTTTAGGGAACCATCAAATTGCGTCAAGGTAATCCCACTCATGACATAAATAAGTCTCCTATTCCTGATAAATGCATAAACTCGATTTAAAACTTCTAAAGAATCAATGCATTACTCATAGAATTTCAAGACATCAAATATTCAATATAAAGTGCGTGAAAAGAAAAAAGTATGAATTACATCACAATTAACGCTTCAGTCAATCAAGACTTATTTTATGAATGACATGAATAAATGACTATTTTGTACCTTTAGACTAAAAATAACTCCAATATTTTTATTATGAATAGAATTAGATTATTTCGACTTAATTTAAGATCGGCACTACATACTTTACTGTTTTTTTTGCCACTTCAAATTAAAAAAGATATGTATAAACAAAATAATATTATAGCATAAAACGTATTAAATTATATTATATATTGTACGATCAGTGGCATATAAATTTATATTTTGGGTCACTTTTGAATACTTACCTTTAAAAACACTTCTTTGATTTAATATCATATATATTGAAGCAAGTTACTTTTTTTAACACTTTAGAACAACATACAATTACATATTTCTCTATGAAAAATATGAAATGTACAAAATTAAAAGATTTATCGTAAATCATACGATACTTTCCATCCATAATAAATATATCTCTTAATCAATGGCATCTCTTATTTCATATTTTGATTAAATTGACTAACGTAAGGTATGGGTAGACACATATGTATTGTTATAACATATTCTACGACACTAGCAGCAAACCTTACATCTGTCTCTCCAAAAAGGGCCCCAAAATTTGCGTTCCAATGCTCTCGCCCACACTCCATGAAGGTCCTTGAGGCAATCAAGGAAAAAATGAATATGTTTTTTCTTCTCCCTAAAAAGTCATCAGTAAGGAGAAGGTGGATAAAATACAAACGGTATTTTAATGTACTTTTTTATACACAAAAAATGAAGATCAACAATGCCCTCTACATACTAATGTATATATATATATATATATACTATATTATATATATATATATATATATATATATATATATATATCTATATATATATATATATATATATATATTTCTATATATATATATATATATATATACCTATATATATATATATATATATATATATATATATATATATATATATATATATATATATATATATATATATATATATATATATACATATACAGGGGTGTGCAAGCGAATCTAGACTAACTTTGAGTACTTGTATCTCAGAAACCAGTTAGAGTAGAAGCTTAAAAATGTATGAACTGGTTAGTATATCCTATGAGCTTTGTTTAAAAACATAAAGATTGAAAATGTCCTCGGAACTTGAGCGCAGGACGGCCATTATTGTGGCACTCCGTTGCGGCCGTGCGCCCAAGGAGATCATCGACTTCTTCAAATTCCCCAAAGCTACTGTTTACAGCATTGCCAAGTCCTTCAGGAGTCGGAGGACATCGAGGAAGGATGCCTAACACCGGAAAGAAAGACTCCAGACCGATCCCAAGTCAGAAGAGGAGCGCCGAATCTCGACAAGTTCTGGTCAAAGGAGTTCTGGCCCCCCAGCAGCCCTGACCTCAACCCTTACGACTACTACTTGTGGGGCGTCCTTGAGAGGGACACTAACAAGCGTGCTCACAACACTGTGGACTCCTTGAAAGCTGCCATCATCCAGGCAGTGGCCAACTGTCTAAAAATCACCGTGCCGGGACTTTCTTTTAGCAAATAATTCTCGAATTAAAAAAAATAATATGGAAAATTCTTTTCTAAAAAAAACCGTCGTCACTTTCAGAATGACGAAGGAATAAATTTAAAGTCCCTGCCCGGTTTGGGCCCGTCCCGGATTGAAAAATTTGAATCCCGGTCCGGCTCCTGGCGAAAAAAAGTGTCCCGGTTGTTTCCTATATATATATATATATATATATTAAATATTTATTAATAAAAAGATTGTAATATTTCATACACGAGGGAGCACATGGAAAAGTTACACACTTGATCAAACGCCAAATCTCATTTTCTAGCGATGAAAGAGGGAGTCTTATGACTCTGAGTTTTACACATGTTATTTTATTTATAAAAAATGGTTAGAGAACCATGTTTTTTTTGGCTTTATGTTGTTTAACATAATTCGTTTTAGACCTTTATTGGCAGAATACTGTATATGCAATAAAACGATCAAATTGTTAATTTTTAGTGCATATAATTAGTAGTCACCCATACATTCCTTTAAACAGCAAATATTGGAATGAAGTGTTTTACTCTAAATAAATTGTGTATAAAGTAACAACTGCTGAAAATTCCAGTGAGCATCACATCCTGGTATAAAGACCTCATCAAAACTAGGATGGTGAAGGCAGAAATAAAAGGAGAAAGGGTCTGCATCACCCCAACGCGTGAAAGTCCTCAAGGAGGAGTACTTTCGCCTGTGATCTGGAATGCCGTGATGGACACTCTACTTACAAAGTTCCACAAAGGTGCAATCAAAGCAATTGGCTATGCAGATGACATTATCTTATTAATAAGTGGAAAACACCCACAAACACTTGTCAGTAAAATGCAAGATGCAATAAATATTGTACTGGACTGGGGAAGATCAAATGGCTTGACCTTTAATCCAACAAATCTAGTGCTATAGTATTCTCAAAGGCGTATAAACTGAGGTCAAAATATTTTCCACGGTTACAAATGGATGGACAGGAGATTGAGTACTCAACACGCTTGAAATACTTAGGTTTGGTATTTGATCAAGAACACCTGAAGGAAAAAGCTGCCAAGTGCTCTCGCTTATGGAACATGGCAAAAGCAATCATAGGTCAAAAGTGGGGGCTGACGTCTGATAAAGTTATTTGGCTCTACGAATCAATGATTAGACCAATCATATGTTATGGTTGTCTTGTATGGGGCCATACTATTGCATCCAAAAAAGTGAAATCAAAATACTAACCAGTGTACAAAGGAAAGCACTTTTATCAATCACTCAAACACTAAGGTCAACACCTACCGCAGGCATGGAGTCAGCTTTAGGTATTATTCCACTCGACCTATATGTACAAGCACAGGCAACAAAGTCCAGATGGAGAACAAGGCATTTTACACAAGATACTTGGGATGGCATTGGCAACCTCCCACGACGGCGTGGACACCGCTTTTCTAGTGATAAACTGCTTTGTGAAGCAAATATAAATGGGCCTAGTGATTACATAAAAGGTGACCTAGTCTGGATCAATAATAATCGTATAGAATGTCCGGATACAATAATCTATACTGACGGTTCTAAAGACCAAGACGGAAATACGGGCGCAGGATGGGCTATCACAAGGGGTGACATGACTCTACATCATTCACTGGCGTCATTAAAAATCGAGGCATCAGTATTTCAGGCTGAGGTCCTCGCCATTTCAAGATCTGTGGAAGACCTTCTGAAACTGGAAAAACCTACTAGGAATATTGTTGTACGATCCGACTCTCAATCGGCAATTGCGGCTCTCCTCAATCCACTCACGATGAGCTGCATAGTCAAAGAATGTAAAGAAACTTTGATAAGAGCAAAAAAGGAGAAAAACATATACCTTGAATGGTGTAAAGGTCACAGTGACATAACTGGAAATGAATTCGCCGATTATCTTGCAAAAAGTGGCTGTGAGAGTCAAAATCAAATATGCACCGGAGTACCGCCGAGCTACGTAAAGAAGGCAGTAAATAGTTTGTTTTATCAAAGGTGGAGCAGCCGTCACAAAAACAGCGTAAATATGAAGCACACTCGTCTAATGTTGAATACTCCTCAACAAAATACGATCAAATTTCGACGAGAGAATATGAAACTGCTTGTTCAAGCAGTCACTGGCCATGGACCTTTTCTCTCGCACTTGAGTAAATGGAAGAACATCAGTCCAATTTGCGATCTCTGCACGGAAGAACCGCAGACTGCAGATCACCTCATAAACAGATGTCCCGCTCTGTCCTATGAGAGGCATGAAGTTTCTCAAGAGGAGGACGAAAACATAAGAATAATCAAATTTATGCAATGTAAAATAATGAAAAATATTATTGTAAATAATTTTAGTATTTAAGTAGGAATAATTAAATGTACATAGGTATTATTATCATTATTATTATTATTGTAACACAGATACCCGTAGTGTGGTTGTGTTCTCTACTTTAGTGTTATATGTGCGTTTTCGTGTGTATGTCTATCGTGGATGATAGTAATAAATATCAACAAACAAAAAAACAACCGTTGAAATAAATTATTTGAAATTCGATAAATATCAGCAAGATTTAAATTTCGGACTGGAAGTCTTGATTCTAGAAAAAAGCTGCCAAAGTAGTATTAGGCATGGGGAATATGAATTTTATCTTCTCTGATTCATATTTATTATAAACTAAATTATTTAATTTGTATTTTTGGTCGAATAGTCTTAAATTAGGACTACAGATTATTTGCTCATATATAATAGCAAAGGCAGTTCAAGAGAGTCTTAATTAAATAATACTTTGCATGCATTTGTCGATTGTCCTATTCTTCAAATAATTATAAGATTTATAAAACTAAACGTGTGTCAGAACGGTGATATACCCCCAAATATTTTAAAGGCTCACATTCTCTTTGGAAATTTTGTTAAAAATTTATTTGTAGCAATTGTATTTTTCATTCCTTTCGACCCGATTGGTGGAAATTTTAATTATTGTTCCATTGTACATAATAATCATCTTTATGCCTTTAACAAATGCCTTAAAGGCACGCAAGACTTCCATGGCAGAACTATCACATTGACTAAATGATGTATGTATTTGGCATCTACACAATTTAAATGTTGCTTACAATAATATGTGGATGATTATTAGATGTCTTACAAAAGATTCGAGCGTACATGCATTACTTATATAACATATATATTGTAGTAACCTACGTAAAACTGTTGAGGAAAAGCTGTTCAAACTATTGGAAGCAAAAATATCAAGATTAACTAACAGTTTTTGTACCAAAATAGAATTGATCAAAGCAATATATTCAATATCAGATTGGAAGGAACTAATAAGAAGCTTTTTTATTATAATTTTGTTTTCCTTTTTTGACAAATAAATACATAATAATAATGAATTTATTCAATTATTAATAACCATATCTTTAAAGCATGCATTCAAACATTATATTGTGATTCTTAATATGGAAGAATATATTTTAAAAGTATATAAATGTTTATATGTTTTAACCATATTTTTAATATAAAGATCGTAGTTCCTAGATAGGTTCACTACCGGCTGATACGGATTAAGTTCCGGTGTGGGGTTTGGTTCAAATCCAGAAGCTAAACAACAAACTAGGAACCTAATATTAAGCTATCAAACTTTCACCCCCCGCGAAAGTTGTGTCATAAGAAACTAAATGATCGTATAAAAAAGGATTTGGTTTGGCTAAAGTGCGTTCAAAGGTTTCTTTATGAAACAAAACTTTTTGTTATTACTTTTTTTGAAAATATTATAATTAATTTCTTTAGATATAATCAATTTAGTTTTTTTTTCAAATTTTCATCAAATAACATTTAGTGCCAATACATGAGCATAAGTGCTGACGCACTAACCATTTTTAAACAACAGCTCCTTCTAGGGTTCTTATATAGTTTTAAGAAGGAAAAGAATAAGAGGGTACTCATGTGATTTTTGAAAGTTATTTTTTAGATACGTTCATTTCTCACATCTTAATTTTCATACACTAACTCCATCCTATGGTTGATAATATATATCTATGACGTTGATTATATCCATAAACTTTTGTAGATGCCTCTGTTACTAGTTTTACAGCTCTTTTCTACTTTTCTAAGTTCCCTACGCAGGATCTTCGTCGTTGCAGTGGGCTGGATACCTAATCCGTTCAAGGGCAGCATAACACTTATATCTTTTAAAGAGTCATCATCGGTTTTTTACGGAAGAAACTATTATTTTTTCGTTTTATATAAGGTTAGATTTTTTAGTTACTTAACGTTATCTCTTGTTGTATTTTATTTAGCCTAATTAGATAACAAAATAAAAGTTTAAAAAATAAAGAAGAAAGAAAAGCTGCAATTTTATTTCTATTATACTGAAACAAAGGCCTTAATATGCATTTGCTCTGGGTTGAATGTATATATTTTATTTCAATTATGAACGTATCTGTGAAAAACACCGTTTTTCTGCCTGCTATGATGTATATATTCGACAAGCTTTCTACAAAAAAACATATCTTAAAAGTAAAAGAAACTAATGCTAAAGAGGCCAATTGAGCTAAACAATTGTTTTGTTTAAAGAAATCATTTGTATGAATATATTGTTCACTGGTTCATTTGTTTATTATCCTCAGAGTTTCGTCATATTTATCCTTCAGGTGTGGTAAATAAAAGAAAAATATTTATATTCATGCAAATATGTTTTGACGTAACTCATTGATGCTAGAGTGTGTGTGTAATCCTTTATTTGATTTAAATTATCAGCTTTTTGCTGGTTCGTTTTAGATATAATCATATAAAATATTAAAAAATATATAAAAACACATCATTCCTGTGTATAAACACATACACATATATATATAAACATTAAAAACACGTATAAAATTAAAAGTACTAAAATAAATAAATAAATCCCCCTAAATTTGGGTACTGCGGCCAATGGTCCTGGCTACGTCCCTTGCCGCAGCTAGTGTCCTGGCCGACCTCAGGGACTCAAAATTGTTCCACACAGACACTGCGTGGGATGCAAATGTGTCTGTGCCGCCCCTTAATGGACACGCCACCGAAGTCGTAGACCTCGTCGGTCTCTTTGGGGTTGGGAAGACGAGATCGCCAATGGGGTTTCTGGCACCACATCCCCCATCGTTGGAGTGGAAGCACTTCCAGGTCTCTACTGCCACAGCCATGACGGTTATCTCGTTGAGGGAGGGAATTTTTGCAATACTAAGGAGATCCTCGATCCGAATGTGGTCCCGTCTCCTGCAACCGGCGATGCTCCTTGCCACGTCATTGATGGCGACCTGGACGGCCCTGTGTGCGGCATCCGGCTCCTTATTCTGATCAAACCTAGGTGTCGTCACGACCGCGGCTGCATACGAGAGCTTACCAACCATAAGCCCCCTGGCCAGTTGCCGAAGGTATTTTCCTCTCGGAATATGAACGGCCAACCTTGAGATGAGTGCTGCCCGTTGTTTTGCTGCCTTTACCACGTAGGCATTGTGGGGTGCGGTGGTGAAGTCTGAGTCGAACTTGACCCAAGGAACTCAATCTCATCGGATGGGTGCAACTCGACGCCCCCAACCCTGATGGTGAAGGCTGAAGTGTCTTTTTTCTTGGCTTTGCCCCCAATCATGAATTGGGTCTTGGCGGCGTTAAGGACGAGACCATTCCCCCCTGCATATTTAGAGAAGGCATCCGCCTTCGTCTCTAACAAGATCCCAACTTCCTCAAGGGAATCACCGACAGCCCATAGGAAGAAATCGTCCGCGTAACTGCTATTTTCCTCGTCTCCAATGCCAACGCAGGAGGTGACGTCCGCAACCAGGATAAGGTAGAGGATCGGACCTAGGATGGAACCTTGCCTCACACCATATTTTACGTTCAGGAAGTCGGACTCGGCGCCATTCCACACCACACGCTGTGATCCGCCAGAGAGGTATGACTTGAACCACTCCAGTTGCATGCCCTCGATTTAAAGTATTTTTATTATTAAGGAATGCGTTATAATAATGACCCGTACGTACCCTGTATATATACATTCCTGGTCAATATATTCCTCGTAGACGAGTTCGTGGGCGGTAAATTCCCTTAGCATGAACGCTTTTGTTTATTTATTTTTTGCCTATTTGGTTCAATGGAACGACATCCGTGTAGATCAGAATAAGCATTATATAAAAAACTATAATATACAATTGCGAAGTATTTTTTAAATTTACTTTTATACTGAACCGTATCAAGAATAGAAGATTTTATTACCTCTAAAACTCAATATTTTATTTATAAAATAAGATCTACTCGAGTTCCTTTTCCTCAACATTTTACTTCTCTAATTGATTATATTTTTAACACGGCATTTTATTTATTTTTGTGAAGATTATATGATATAATATTATATGAATAAAGTTGTACCTCGGCACAAATATATATATATATATATACACATATATATTATAGCATCCAAATTAGTCTATCGAATGTAGAACCTTTGTATGTTTGATTCAATAGAATTGCATTATTTGTGTGGAATTTACACATTCACTATCTTTACTATTAAAGCCATTATATATATTTATTATTTTCTGTCATATTATGCAAATATATTAGTTCTTAAACAAAATGCAAGTCCATTTATTATGTTTTTATTGATAAAACGCTTTCAAGCCAACTAATATAAATAGATCAGTCCACAAAAATACTTTATTAATCACACATATAAAATTGTCGCTTAACCAATTTATGATGCTGTGAATGTCCGATAAATCATTTCATTCGATTAAAGAGAGGTTTCATTTATGTATTTAAAAAATACTTATTTCCTACTTGCACAAATCACCATAAATTGTTTTAAAAAAATCACTCTTATGAAAAAAAAGAACAATGAAGTTTCAAAATAAATTTTGAAACAATTACTTTATGTTAAAACAAAATTATACAACAGATCTTAAAGACTTATAAAGCATTGTTGGTATTGCCAAAACATAATTTGAATGAAGAATTATCTTTGAATCCCGTTACATTCCAAGAAAGGAAAACCAATTTTTACTTATTACAATTCAAAAAATAATTTTGTGGTCAGTTGAGTCGACATCATGTTCAGTTTCAGCTTTGATTTTTAATTCAACATTTAAATATATATACATATATATATACATTAGAGAAGAAAATAAAAACATCTAACCGGGATTTTTTTTTACAATTATTTGAAATAATCTTTTATTTCATTGCTAAGCACAATTTTACAGGAGTGGCCTTACATTTTTATCTCATCTTCACGATATGTATTAACGTTTTATAAATTTTATTTTCAATTATATATTGTTATTTTGGAATATTTGATTCAGGGTTCATTTCCTGATGGTGATATCATTATTGCTCATCCAGGAAATAAAAGAATATCTTGTTGATGTTTTTTCTAAAGCAGTTGAATCATTACATAGCCTGACTCCTTGATTCCAAAATGCACTCATCAATGCCTCGTGTCTTCTGTAGATGCTGCTTCACTCTACCAAAGTGCATACTCAAAGATATATATATATATATATATTCCCTCTGAGGAAAGGTGGTATGTGAAAACAGGTTGTTCTTCAGGCCATCAATCATTTGATTGTAAATATAAACTATTTATGACCCTTGACACTTCAAGCAAGGTCAAATAGTAATTTATTTCATCCACCTATTTCTTGATCAAAAATGATAAGATGGACTCATGATATAATTTCTAAATGGATTTGTATTTAAGGGCTTTTTATTTTAATATGATTTTGACGTAAAAAAGAAATATATAATTTACATTCAAAAATATCATTAAACATATGTTACAATATAAAATATACACTTAAGTTGTTAATGTTCATTTTGACCTCACTATTATACCTCGTACTCAAGACATTACTGAGCTCGCAGGAATAGGAGAATTCGACAACTGCGGCTAAGCAGACGACACATTCATTTGGGCCACGGAGATGAGCCTCGACATTGTAAGATCCAAGTTAAAGGAACGAGCCGAACTCTTTGCCAACCTCCTATGTTCTCAACCCCTCAAAGACACAGCTAATACTTGGGGTCTCAAGGCATCTGTCAGGTCCTCCTTCTACTAGCTCCTCACCCCCTAAAGGTAAAGCACCTGTCTTGACTGATAAAAAGGACTCTTTACAAGCAAAGTAGCTTAAAAGCCTATTACGGGACGAGGGATTTCTTCGCTTCCAACCAAAAAACTTTCAAAATGTTGTTGCAAAAAACGCGGCAAACTTTGATGTAAATCATTAAATATTTTTACCGTTTCAATAAAACTTCCAAATAAATTTTGAAGATTACAGAATACGATTGAGTCATGACATGTAGGAAAGCGTTCATTGACACGTGATTGATCAATGGAAATATTGCAATTGAAATGATTTTTTTTCCTTAAGATTTCTTAAAACAATTAATATTTTGCTAATTTCTGTAGAGCAATTTGAATGTATTTAAAGATATATTTTTTCAATATATTAAGCAACAGTTTGTTATCTTCAACTCAAATAAGAAATACTAAACCATCATAGAAATGTCCTTGTAAGCAAACAATGGAACGTTGTTTTAGGTTAGTATTGCGATAGGAATGTAAACTTAGATGCATAAAAAATACAGATATGATATAAATGCAAAGACATAAAAATGATCTCTCGTTATACACAATTTGTCTGCAAAATCCTCAAGCATCAAATACGCATAATGCATCCCTATAAACCATGAACCGAGTCCTTGACCCTTGATGGAAGAAAATAGCATACTTTCTATTGGTTTGATTATTTCAAATAAAGACAACTTTTGATTTTGCTGAGACGTGATTGAAAGAAAGTCGTATTAAGTCATTATTCAAAAACTTTTACCATAAAACTAACTTATCAACAAATAAAATTACATAGTGGACTGTGATAAAGGGATTAATAAACATTTTCTCTGTCAATTTGATCTAAAAGGCATTGGATTTATGTTGATATAAATAATCATTGTAGGATACAAAACTGCCCATCGCATCGAACATTTTTTTCAATTCAATTGACCAATATTGACGAGGGATTTCCACAAAAGATGTTGAAATTTTATGTCACAGTTCCTAACGTCACTACTCTATTTGTATATAGGGCGCTTATAAAGTCAGTTATAAAATAATACTCAAAATGATAAAATATCACTTCCTCTCGTCATTTGTGGTCGGGACTTATATACAAAAGAATAGTGACGTAAGAGATTGTGACGTAACACTTTAGATGCTATCATTTTATTTCAACCTACCCTTCTTTAACAAGATCTGAAACAACAAGGATACATTAAATCCATTACAAAACTCAATTGTGAACGGATCAATAATCTGCAAATGAATACTAAATGAAACAATACATTCATGACTTATTTGTGTAACATAACATTCCAAAACTAAATGAAATGGTTTTTTATTATTTATTTATTATTATTTATTTTTTAATTTTATTTTCTTAATTTATTCAGAAATGAAAATGTTTACAGCTCGGAACAAATGAATACATGTATATTTCTCGTATAAAAAAAATGATAGCAGTTCTCAATATGAATAGATACACATTATTTGTGTCAAATAAAAACATGAAACTAAATCGGCTACCTTATGACAGTAGTTTTAACAAATAAACTTTAAAATTTTATATATATATATATACCGTGTAAGTAACCATAAAATAAATTAATCAATATGACGTGTTCTGCCAAAAAACTATACTTTTTGAGCTTTCAAACAGTGTTATATAGAAAGGCTTCAATAATTTTTCAAAACTCTCATTGCACACATGTCACATCCATTGCCAATCTTTTAATCCCTTACACTTGAAGTACATTTATGAATTATATTATAGAAGAGTACATCCTTATAAAGTACGTGGAGGAGGTACATTCTAACTGCATGTAGCTGCAGCAATACTCTTATACATAATTATAAAAGTGCATCCCAATGAACAAACTCCTTGAACTCTTTTTTTCAACTTGAAGGTGCACATATGCTCAATAATAGGAAAGTTTGAAAGTGAATAGCTATGCATAAAACGCGCAATAAAATGATGGATTGCCTTGGATTCATACTTAATAATTGCATTCATTGAGTACATTTAAATTCATGTTTTATAAAGAAATCAATACATTCACTTATCAAAAATTGGAGCTTTTATGTTAGACAGTTCTTTTAATAATAGAATCTACATCACCACCTAACTAATGACTTAATGCAAAATAGATTGATTAAAAAAAGGGAAGAACAATGTCTAAATTTGCAACTGATGAAACAAAGGAGAAAAACAAACGAATAAAACCAAAAACGATATATTTCTAAACTATATGCACCCTTTTTGAGGTTTTTGTACGTTTTTTTAAGTACGTGTAGGTTGCAATGTAAATCTAAATTTAAGTATAAAATTGAATATACAATGAAGACACATGTTGGTCCTTATTATGTTTAAAAATATATATCCAATCACTTCATTTTAAACACTTGGTTAGTTAATAACATACAACTACAAATGCAAGTCAAGTCAAGGTGGAGAACAAAGTTTTTTTCCGGGATACCTTGGATGGTGTGGGCAATCTTTCACGGTGTCGTGGGCATTGTTTCGTTAGTGATAAAATACAGGCAATCGTATCGGGTTTGATAACACTCAAGTTGAAAACCCGACACTATTATATACACAGACGAATCAAAAGACGATAAAGACAACACAGGAGTGGGATGGGCAATTACTATAAGTGATATATTCCTCTATCAATCTTATATGTATATCTCTTAATAGGGAAGCATCAGTCTTACAAGCTGAGGTGATTGCCATCACACAATCTGTAAAAGTTTTACTTGAACAAGACAAGCCATCAAAGAAGGAGATTATTCGTTCGGATATCGGCAATTGCTGATATTCTAAATCCCTTTAACGAAAGTGCCACAGTTAAAAAATGCAAAGAAGTATTAAACATCGCAAAATCCAAAATAAATATATATCTTGATTAGTGTAAAGGCCATTCAGATATTTAAGGTAACGAATTTACGGATCATCTTGCGAAGAAAGGAACACAAAGTAAAACTACTTTTGTGTTGGAACACAACCAAGCTACATACAAAAAGAAGGTGATAGATGGCTTCTTCTTCCATGAAGTTTGGCGCAACAGATACAAGAGGATCTTGGAATCAAACATACTCATAGTATATTGAATATTCCAAAACAAAAGGTTGTCGAACTTTCACACCCAAAAAAATATTTTTATGCCTAAATATTGTTCGATAAATAACTAAGATATTTTAATTTTTGTAATATGAATTAATAAAATAGTTTTTACTCTTTAATATTTCTGATAAGAAACATTATGATTTTGAAAGTCAATGTTAATGAAAAAAACTCCACAAATGTATTACTATCAAAAGGGAATTTTATATATGTTTTTCAGAATAGCATGACATGGGGCCCAATATATATTATTGTAAAATCCAATAATATGTAAGGCCATTAATATTGGAAATATTAGCATTAACAGTTTCTTTATGTGGTTATTTCAGCAAAGATGATGAGAACTCTCATAGACTGAAAGGTCCCCAAAATATATTTTGAAATAGTTGATAAACTAATATAAACATATATATTAACCCAAACATACTTGCATAAAATTGTTTCTTAAAGGTGACGATGTTCTGAGGCCCATGAGAACAGTACCGATAAGTAAAAGGGGTTCACAGTATTATTTAAGTAGGGTTTGATGTATCTCTTTGAAAAGTAATATCCTACATGCCGCAGCCAACATCCTTAAAAGCATTCATGCATCTAAGCATGCATACTCATGACCTTTGATCCCTTAGTAGAGCCACCCATAGAAAGTAAGAAAGACCCCCCTCAAATTGAGGAGGACCCGAGGGTTATAAGTCCATTGTATATGCCTCTTTATTCAACGTTGAGAGAGAAGAATCTTCTGATTTGATCAAGGGTCATTTAAATTGATTTTTTTAATGTATAAAATTCTTTATTTTTAATTCACACTCATTCACACACAAAACACACACTTATATGTATATATATATATATATAGTATATATAATGAATAACTGAATGGGTAATCTTGAATGGATGATTGTACATGTACAGTTTGTTGAAAGTAAGTCATTGAATACAAGCAAGTTAGATTGTCATTATCCTATCATATCGAATAACAATTATATTGATCATGTTTGTTTATATATAAGAGGTAATCATTATTTCTATTTCATATACATTTAATGAGGTATCTTCCTGATTTTCATTTCATTTATAATGAAATTTACTTTTCTTATAGAGAATAACAATAATTAGAAATAAATAAAATAGTACATATGTTAGGGACGTAAAGGCTTAAATTTAGAGTTTAAGTTGAAGGCAATGAAATCATATGTAAATTAAATTTAAATCTTGTTAAGGCGTGTTCAACTCTCAATGTTGGGGGCGCAGGTTCGAATCCCGAGAGAGGATGGTCATTTTTGGTCTACCTCATTGATAAGATCCTAGGTTCGATAGACTAATTATAACGCTATAATGCTTATTTATATCCTATCGATGCAATTCTATCGAATATAGCAAAAAAAAAAAAAAAATCTTGTACCATTTGTTTTTGCAGTAAAAGTTATTATCCATGTTTTTGCTTCGTGAAAATTGCAGTGTCTTTGTGGATTTAAATAATCATTATGGAATTGAAATTTGTCATTCTAATAAAAGGTCCTTTCAAGGAGGACGATCCATATAGAGCTTCTTCTCTCGTGAATCGAAGCTGCACTCTTACAGTGATATTCGATTAAGCTTTGACCCATGACTCCTTTAGTAGTTGGTAAGTTACCCAATATTCTTTTTTTATTTATGTTCATATTTTTTGTGTATTTATTACGTCATATTGTTCAGATAAAGTTTTATCTTGTACTTTCATTTTTTTAATCATGGTTCACATTCAAAGAAATAAATGCATTATAATTACAGTCTTCATAAAACGAAGAAATGAGAAATGTTCCTGAAGGGATACTGCATAGCTGAGCTTAAGGAGTCCTCCTTTACAGAAATATGATATAATTTTTGTGTATATTTTTCTGCACCGTCTAGTATATTTTTAGTTACATGATTTTTTATAATGAATGGAAAATAAAGATAATATTAAACAGTGTTAGGAAAGCACTCAATGATATTTTATTTCTATATTTCCTTGGTGGATGTTGATAGAATTTCATAGGTAAAAGTGAAAAGAGATATCCCAATGGTGAGAAGCCAAAGAAAAATGGTCCCTAGAAAATAAAAGGATAGGTTAGGTGAGTATTCAAATACATAATTAGATGTGGATTATGGGGACGAGAGATAATGAAGGAATTTAAGCTAAGTTTATGGGGAATTATCAGGCTTGTGAGCGATTAGGAAAAAATAGCGATCCGATCAAAAATAGCGATCAGAATTCTTTGCGATATAGCGATATAACGATCAGGATTTTTCTGATCAGCGATCCGATCAATTTAATTGCGATCAACAAAAAAATTAGCTATGTAATACTAATTCTCAGTGGTTTCTACGATAACTTTTTTTTCAACTTGCGATAACGATAAACGATAACTTTTTTCTCAACTTGCGATAAACGATAACGGTAAAAAATTTCAAACCCAAACTTGCAGTAGCGATAAACGATAAGAATTCCAAAAAAAAGTGATGACGTTTTTTTTAAGAAAGAATCTCCAAAAAAAGGTGATGACGTTTTTTTTTTTAAAGAAAAGAATCTCCAAAAAAAGTGATGACGTTTTTTATAGAAAAGAATCTCCAAAAACAAAAACATTTTTTCTTTTTTAGTTATTTTATACAATTGATCGGATTGCTATTTTTTAGTGATTTTCTTACGATCAAAAGATATAAGATCAGGACCTTTTGTGATACTGTGATCAGCGATCAAATATCGCTATTGATCGCCGATCAGAAAAAACTCCCATCAACAAGCCTGGGAATTATTATCAAGATATCGTTATATAAATACATTCTTCATCAATGTAAATGAAAGCTAATATGTATATAAATGAGCTAAACAGTTTGATTTTAATATGCCGCAAGCTTTTGAATCAGTTCTATCATCTGAGTTATATAATACTATAAATTTAATTATGTTTGTTACGCATTGAAATAATTTTCAATACATTCTCTTATTTGTGCATGTTTATTTGTAATGGACTGTGGAATAAGAAATACAATTCATAGATATGATACTCAATATCAGAATGAAAAAAATACTTATTATAGTTTTTTTTCTCTTATTAACCGTTATCAGAATAATTGGCAAGTAAATGTTTTCAACTATATTTATTTATCGTGGAATAATTATAAGCAAGTTCAGTAATAAAATGCCATGGCTACGGGTGCTATGTTTGTATATTTATTTTTTCTTTTAAACATCTCCATGAAAGTTTTTCTATCATTCGAGACTAATATAGCTTTAGAATTCACAAGCTACATCCTCTAATTTTAGCACATATTTGAAAATAACTATGTACTTTGACATCAACATATACTAAAAACAGACTTGTTGACGTTCGCGAAAATTGTCGTTTTTTGTTCACCAAAAGATATCGTTTGTTGTTCATCGTCGTTTTAAGATTGAATCGTTCGTCTTTCTGACAAAAAAAATTGACGACGTTTTTTTTAAGAAATAAATTTTTTCCATGAAAAAAATCTTTGTCTCTTTGGGCGCCAAAAACGAACGACGAACGAAGGAATTTGATCGTCAATTTTTGTCGTTCGTTCGAAAGACGAACGATTACAAATGAACGACAAATTAACAAGTCTGCTAAAAACATTTTGATGACTCCTCTACCCTCTCCGTCCATCTCTGGAGCAGCCCCTTGACTCACCTGGAGAGTAGAAATAGTTAATGTATTGTGAGAAGTAATTGTCTCTGACTTAGAGAGCCGTGCAGTTAAATCCAATTCATCTCGAATCCACTTCTCAATGATGCCCCCTTCGTTCAACTGTATGATTTTATCCCCGAGTCGCTCCGTATATATTCCATTTTTCGAAGTTGCAAAGGCGATTCGAAAGGAATTGAAGCACTCTCTCATGATATGAACTGTAGGGAATCCAATCTGGGGGGAAATATTTACAAATTAGAGTTTTTGCGCGCCAGTTATTGGTGTTGTAATAACCGACATATATAATAACTTTAAAAACTGCTATTTTTTGGGATTAGGTAACACAAAATAGTTCCGAATATGACTGCCCCCTTAGTGAATGCAAGGTGTATAATGTATAAGGTCGTAGAATGAGACTAATAATTACCTCCGCCGAAGGAGGTATTGTTTTCACTGGCGTTTGTTGTTGTTTGTTAGTTTGTTGGTTTGTCAGCAGGATAACTCAAAAAGTACTGAACGGATTGGATGAAATTTTGTGGAGTTGTTGGAAGTGCCAAAAGGAAGAAGTGATTTAATTTTGGCATCTCTGAGTGCAGAATTAAGGCGCCAAATGAGCTAAATACTACTAAATTTTTCAAGTTAGCCTACTCTGCCATAGATGTCGCTGTGCTGCGAAATTGGGTGCCGGGAGCGTCTTTCTCTCGGAATTTCCGTCTAGGGAACCTCCCCCGTCTCTCTAACGCCTCCCAGTCGTGAAAAATCCGCCTCGGAAGGCTCATGACGGCGGAGTTTGCACTCTCTGAGTGTATATATGTCTCTAGTTTACAATAAGAATATTATTATATTGCATCATCGAAAATGCAGGATTAAAACTGCAACCTGTTTTAATTCGGACCGCTTAAAAAAAACAATTTTCAAAAGATGTCAGATATATATATATATAATATTGTCCTTTATCGAAAAAATATATATTAAAGAAACGTTAGCCTAAGAGATATCTTATGTTACGACGTAGTGAACCCTATTTAAAAAAATTGTCAGTCTTCAGTCGTTAATAAATTCATTTTGAATTATTTTTAAGTTAATCCCAATGTACTATATTTCCTAATATTTTCCACTGCCATTCCGAAAATATCATGTTTTTTAATTAAGCTTTCATGCATTTTATTATTATTTTTCGTTTAGTTTTCTAAACTTTTTTCTTGTGAAAGGGTCGGACAAAGAGTCCAAATTGGTATAGTGTTCTAAAACACTGTTTTAAATAATTTTTAGCTAAAGAAAGTTAGAACTTTTTTTACTTGTTCGTGAATCGTTCTCTTATGGAGTAATCCAGGAATCGTCTCCCCTCGCTCATCACAACTTCTCTATTGGACAGGTTTCGAAAGGCCTCTTCAAAGTCGTAATGAACGACGAATTTGTCGTATATTTTCTTTACTTCTCCATCAGTTGAGCTTGCCAAAGTGTTGTAGAACACGGGACCAAAGCTCGCTACGGGCGTTGAGACCTCTGCAAGTTGCTTAATGGTATCGATTGGAGGGGACTGATGAGGAACTGAGAGGAAGGAAATTAAACTTCCTCGGTAGCCGATGGTCACAACGAAAATGGCGAGGAGATAAATTGCGTAGGCCAGGCGAATGGACAGGTGGCTATGAAGGAAACAATATTATTAAAGTTTACTAATTTCAAACATGCTTCAATTTCAAAGATTTAAAGGGAGTGCGTTAAGGCGTGTTCAACTCTCAACGATAAGATCCTGAGTAGACTAATTATGCGCTATAATGCTTACTTATATCCAGTCGGATTTAATTCTGTCGAACCATATAGGCAACAAATACAAGAACTTTCAAAATAACATAATTTGGAATGGAAATATGAGCATTTGAATGCTAAAAAATAATTTCAGCTTATACATTTTACATAATAGGAAAAGTTAAGGCATATCTCTTGGAACACAATAATAGTTGTCGACTAAATCTATAAAACTACTTAATGGGATAAGACTTTTCCCCACTAAATTGATAGATATTTTCCTTTTTTTACCCTTTGTCAAAAATGCAAGTAAATGATTTGGAAGTTTAAAATATGAAACTAAATACACTTTATTGACATACTGATTGAACATTTTTTTGGATCACTTTGGATTTATTTAAACTGATCGATTGGGCGATTCAGCATCATTTATCTCAAAAATAGTTTTGCTAGTTTAACACTAGAAAAACGTTGAAGTCAGTTTGACTGTTTTTTACTCTAAAAACTTAAATGTCAGTGATCCGATATGCTTCAAATGTTATGACTTTAATTAATTAATTATTTGATATATGATAAAAACCTTTTATTTTTTGAAATAATTAGAATTCATAAAATTTGAAGCATAATCGGATTACTGACGTATAAGCTATTAGCTTCTAAAGTCGAAAAAACAGTCAAATTGACTTCATCCGTCTTTCTAGTGTAAAACACAACAATCTAATATAAAATATCGACGAAATTGTATTACAACCTGTCCAAAGTAAAATATGATACTATGATAATGATTACTTTCATACCTAATTTTTGTAGTAGAGACTGTGAAGCGTCGAAGAAGGTTCCGATATAGAAGAATATCCCGTTCATAAACGTGTAGGGAGGCTCCAGATTTTTTGCAAAGCGTGCGTAAATGTAATAGAAACCAATGGAGCCAAGAATAGCCATTCCAACGCCGGACCATGTCGGGACTTGCAGGGGAAGAGCCAGGGAGAGCCACTGTGGAAGTGGAGGCGGCTTAGCAACAACGAAGCAAAGATAATCTGTATCATAAGGCTGGGTGAAATCGATTCGATCCATTCTGCTAGGTGTCACAAAGAACTGAGCGTAGCCAATGTCCGTTCGCTCGAACATTACGTCACCCACAAGACCCGTAAAGGAGCCATTGGGCAGCTCACTTCCCCACTTTTGCCCGTCCGTGGGAAGAGAAATGGTGCCGTAGTCAAAGTTGAGCTTCTGAGCAAGGACTTTGAGGATTTGAGTCTCGATACCTCCAAACTCCGTGATGATTCCGTTTTCGTCGACTTTTTCCACGGTGATGAAGGGTTTGTAGGGAAAAGAAGAGACTCGAAGGCTTCGACCCAGGAATGTACGCAGCTGGTCTTGGAATAGCTCCATGTCGTTCTTAGGAGACGATCCTTTCGCCAAACCGTTATTGCGTAATGTTTATCTGAGTGAAAAGAGATAAAGGGTAGAAGTAGCGTTTTATTTCGATTAAATATATTTTTACATCTGTCATAATATAACTAATTTAATCCTACAAAAGCAAAAAGAAGCTAAGTAAAAACATATAGTTATCGATCTAGACAAATGGAAAAAATACTAAAATAGTAAAAAAGCAAACACACAAAAACTTCATTAGCCTTTATGTTAAGTACTAAGTAAACATAACACTCTAAAACTACTGGCAATTGTAATATAAAATGGTATTTGATTTTCGTAATGTGTTGTTCATATTTCTTTTTGTTTGAAAAATGTATATGTTAGCTTAAGTTTTGGTAAAAAGTCATTCACTACAATAAGAGTTAGATAGTAATCGGATTCACGATGAAGCATATTGAATCGTATGGTTGTTTTTAAATTAGTCAACTTATCTAAAGTATATAATCAAACCACAATCTTTAAGAATGACATAGGAATAAGATTTATAATTGTAGTGAAATTAATTAAAGAAAAACAAAATATGTAAAAAACTATCAAAGTTGATGAGAAAATGAACTATGAAATAACAAAAATATATTAATCCATATTTTTTTTGTGTCTACGATAAAATTACCGAAACGAAACATATCTTCTACTCCCTATTTAAAACATCTGCTAATTTATATTTGTTAATTGTAAAGAAGCATTTTGTATAATAAGTAAGTACCTATGAAACAAATAATTGTTCACAAAGTAATTCAACTATGCATATTGGCAATACAATAATTAAAATAAAACTCCTTTCACCATCTGAGATCATCTGAATAAGAGGCATTCATTAAATTCACAAGGTAACTCAACATATTTCGAAGGCATTAATCAATATCTTTAGCGCCAATGGCATGCTTCAGGCGTGAAGACCTTGCAATCGTCAATAGTGACGACCTTCTTTCTCACGGACATATATTTGTTTACTGCAGTGTTTGTTATTCTTATTGTTGAATTAGTTTTTGCAAGCTTCTATATATATATATATATATATATATATATATATATAAACCTGACACTCATACAGTACAAATATGAAACCTACATGCATTACTCAATAAACAAACATCAAACTCAAGGGTTTATGGAGAATCAATCGAGTTTAGTATAAAACATATTTAGCTCGGACCTTTGCTGTCTGAATAGATTTAAATAAAAGAAATTTAAAATATATTCCAATAAAAATCAATGATGGAGCTCCTCAATGACTAAGATGGCTGACCTATTTGGTAAAACAATATAGTTGTATTGGAAGAAATAAAACAGGAATTCCTGCCATATATGTCCAGTGATGTCAACCTATGGTATTTTCAAAATAATAGTTACTGGGTATAACTTTTGTTATTAATTCATTTATAATATTTCGGATAAAACTATTATTATTCATTGACCTTTATACAATGGAGAAAGTCATTGTTTATACATATATATATATATATATATATATATATATATATATATATATCAGGAAACGACCAGGTACCCGGCCTGGGTCCCTTGTGTTTTTTTAGTGTCCCGGCCCGGTGTCTAAAAATCACCGGGCCGGGACTTTTTTAGGAAATTCTTTTCTAAAAAACGTTGTCACTTTTTTTGGAAATTATTTTCTAAAAAAACGTCGTCACTTTCAGAATGCCGAGGGAACGAAAATATACTGAAGTCCCGGCCCGGCTTGAAAAATTTAAGTCCCGGCCCGGATCCTAGCGAAAAAAGTGTCCCGGTCGTTTCCTGATATATATATATATATAAAGATATATATATATAAAAGATATATATATTATAATAAGATATATATATATATACATATATCATGAGCCTTTCGTCAATGTCTAGTGCTCTCCTAAAAACTAACGATACTATTCCTTCATTAAAAGGGAGAAATGACTGGCTTAGCATTATACATATAAAAAATAGCGATGGGCCAATATCTTGGTTTCGGATTATAGACATTCATTTCTTCTCTGTTTGGGGGAGAAAGTGAGGGATTATGATGCATTCATAAAAAGGTCACGAGTTCAATGGATTTTATATAATACTATAATGTGCACTTCTGCATATGATGCAATTCTACGGGAATTATCTTTATACAAGTGAAGGGAGGAAATGGTATTAAAATGTTCAATGGGGAGCTTAAAAATCAATATATTATATCAAAGTATTTTAAAACTTGTTAATACTCTTATCTGTTTTTTGATATCGAGTTTGATTCTTTCTTAGTCTGAATGTTTTCCCATATAATATTTTTTATTTCTTTATGTGTTACTAGATAATATTAATTTATGCTGTTGGTCCGTGAGCTGAATCTGTATAGACTTAAGCAATGACTTTAGTACATTATATCGAACAAAAAGGATATGACTTTTTAACATTTGGCTTTAATATGACTTCATTTTGATGTATTAATAGATAATACTTCAAATTTAAAAAATCAGAAAAAATTGTCACTTTTTCCAACATTTTATATTATTTTTACTGTAATGTATTTTTGTGCTTATTTAAACAAAGGACCTCCAAGTTAAAATAGTTGTTATCCTTCATTGAATTCAATCTCATATTTAAATTCGATACGTACCGTCTTTCGTATATTTTGCATTATCACCCAGAAGACTTCATTATTTTTGAGCGTATTGTCTCGTCCAAGGAGCACAATCTTTTTCAGTTTATTGCAGACCGGAGCGAGGATCAGTTTTTTGAAGGAGGCCCTCAGTCCCTCAAGACTACTGGGATCAATGACTGCCCACATATAGATTGACTGATGCTGTGCAAGGGTCTTGGAGTTGGATTCCATAAAGTCCTGAATCCCTGCCAGGCTTCTGAATGCAAGCAAATGCTTTCGACAGTATGAGGAACTCTCTTTCAGATCAGCGGATTGGTAGTCTTTTGAAGAATATACTGAGGATGTAAAGTTGATAATGTTTTAAGTTATATTTAGTCAAGGGAGCTCGATAGCCGTGCGTGTTAAGGCGTGTTCAACTCTCAATGTCGGGGCGCAGGTTCTAATCCCGAGAGGAGATGGTCATTTTGGTCTACCTCATTGATAAGATCCTAGGTTCGATAGACTAATTATAATGCTATAATGCTTATTTATATCCTATCGGATGCAATTCTATCGAACCATAGGCATAAAAAAATTAGTCTTCTACAATGGTATGTATTCAGGACTATGTATTAGGGTGGGAACGCTCCATTAATGTAAAAGAATTGTTTTTTCCTTTAAAGTAAGTATGGATATGCATTATTTGTTCAAGGAAACTTTACTCATCACCAATTAAATATATATTATTTTTTTAAAGCATATGTTTACTATGATTGCTATAGATTGTAGTTTAATGATTTCCTTATTTATTCTTTTTTTAATTAATTAAAGGCTTCATGTAATCATTTGGAGCATTGAGCTCCAAAAACAGTTTGAGAGGGTCCTCAACAAGTCGCCAATGAATCTTTAGAAATCACCAGCCCCTACAACTATGGCGCATTCTGGTTTCAAACTGAGGCTCTAATATTTGTCATTATGATTGATTGGGGCTAGATACATACATCCTCTCATGGGTCATCCGATTGTTCAGGGTAACATTAAAAAAAACATATATATTTCTTTATTCAGGGAAGTTACACATGTAAGAATGTAAAAATAATATTGTATCTTATAATTATTTCCAAATCAAAAAGTTATACATTAATTTTAAAAGAGAACATATTTACATTTTTTTTCAAACATTTTAAATAAGAGTAACAAAACAAAAGTTAAGATTAAAGGTAAAATACATTTTGACAATTCACTGGAAAATTCGTTAGAAAAGTTCAAAAATCATACTATTATTTGTATTATTCTTTGATGTTTTGGTTAACTATTCTTAATTGCTTTAAAGATTAAAATACTGTTTGCAGCAAGACGACGGATAAATTGGACTAAATCGCCTCTAACATCCAGAGAATCAATTTACACCAGGGATCTTAATTGTATGTAGTTGCAGTAGCGATCAAATGGCTTTGTGGCTTACATGGGTTATAAATGGGGCATTGGCTAGCCCTTGCGAAGTATAACTTGTGCAACATAGAAGAGCATGTCCAAGGCACGCGTTTTTGGAGGTCTTTTATGGTCTGAGTTCAGCCCAAAATGAAGAATAGAAGTTACATATTTTGACAAATCCCCCTGACATTAGAGAAACAAACTCTTTCAAGATGTGAGAGCCGAGTAATTTGCAAATCATGAGACACTCATAATTATGTTTCTATTCGGGTTTCAAAAAATGTTTATGTATATTGGAAGTCAGGTTCCACATACCACAAGTATGACATATTTGAGTTTCAAATCAATTCCCCATTATGTGTAATTCCTAGTTACGTGTCCCTGCTATATAATGTAAATATAGCTATATTTCAATCATATATAAATTTCGAAATTTGTGCTTAATTTAAATCTTATATTATATTTTTTAATTAAACATTAAATACCGTCCATGATGAAGTAAACGTTCTTTTTTGTGATAAAATCACACAGATATTTGAATATAAATATAAGATGCTTACTCAAGATTTTATTTGTGATATGTTTATTCAACATATCCTTAAACAAATATTTTTTTAGTTATGTAGTTTAGTATTAATCCAGTAAATAATTTTTTAGAACTTTCCAGCACAATATTAATTTTCGACGATCAAACAAAATTAATTTATTTAAAGATATTGGATTGAAGCACCTTTTTATGAATCGATTGTGTCAAATGTTACTATGAATTAGGAAGTAAGCGTTTCCTTTTTTTGCCCTTGGTATATCGCAAAATTTTATAAAAGTCAACCATTATCTGATAGAATATTATGCCTTTTTTTAATGGTGTTTGTGTATATATTCTCAAATCGATCAAGAATATTAAATGGTGATTCTATCGGTATTGAAGACACATAACATTTAAGTCATTCTTCCACCATTGTTTTTTCATTCATCTGCAAATTAAGAAAGAAGATTTTGTTTCTTTTTGGTGCCAAGGTTTTTAGTTGTTTTAAAAAAACATGCTTACAATAAATTATATGTGACCTTTTATTACATAAAAAATGTACTACAGGATAATTCTTTGATAAATAAACTAGAAAAAATACAATTCGTGGTATGGTGAGACGTAACTATTGTGAAATAAACATCCATAGCAATATAAGCCAAGACGGTTAAGGGTAAGGAGTGGCTGTAGTTGCATCTTTAGCGTACTCAAAATGCTCAAAATTCAGCTCAACTATCTGGCTATCTAAACTGTAAAATCGCAATATACATTTGGACGTAACTTTTATGCTAGTGTTTCTAATGTTATAGTAAGACGGGTTTAATAAGAGACGAAATGGGGAGGAAATTACTCATTTAGCCAAATAAGAATAAAACTTTCGTCATATTATAGGATTCAGATTTTTTGTGTTTATCATTTTTGAAAGCTTACATTAGAATTTATATTCTTTAATGCTGATGTTTTACAATGCAGCCTTATTAAAAAAGGGCACGAAGAAGTTACTTATCCCTCTTCAGTGATGTGGAACTCTCATTGTCCAAATCAGTTATGAGGGCGGATCTTTATGAGTGTATAATTTTTAGTATTGAAGGATCTTAATACCATATATTGCTTTTGCTTCAATAAATGACCTTCCTTCAGAGTCCTGAAGTATATGAGAGGCTCTTCAAATTACTACTCATAATTTGACCTTCCTTCATTTTCTGTGCCCTTCTTAAAATATATCACATGGAGCAAAAAAAAAACAATTCCAAACATGGACAGGCTAATAATATATATTTTTTTTGGACAATAATTAAAGTAACTTTGTTTTTTATGTGAACAAAACAGAAAAACCAGTATTCAATAATTTACAAATATTTTTGCTACTTTTGTTTGATGAAAGTCATCTGTGTGAATATAATAGTTATACTAGCATTAGGTAGTCCAATAAATCTTAGAGTGTTTCGAATATGCCAATAAAGGCTGGCCTTTCCTCTCTTCAGGTAATTCTGTGTCCTAGAGTTTGAGAGTTGAACAAGATTCCAATGAGCTCATTTAAAAAAGCCAAATGTAGATTATTCATAAGAAAAAAGCTAAGTAGAGCATCCTTAATGCTCCTCTGGATCGTAATATGATATTTTACATTAATTTACAAACATGAAGTTACCTATATTGCAGTTATGGCAAGGGTTGGGCAAATTCGGAGTAAAAATAGAGCTTTTACAGCCCAAAAACGGAATATGCCGGAAAAGTGGCGAAATAATCGACAGAATATGAAATATTCATTTTCAAAAATCGAGGAGGAGAAGCTGGAGACACGAAAAATGGCGATCAAATTGGTTTTTCCCCGTATTCAGTGTTTAGAAGAAAAAAAATGAAAAAGGTGATAAAATACATTCGTTCAACTGTCCTCTTCTCCTCTAATTTGTCCTTCAGAGAGACTGAAAATTAGAGAAATATGCTTGAGAAAATATTGAAAATGGCAAAATATTATACAAAAACTAAAAAGCCGTTAAATATGCAATCATTCAAATATTACAATCAATGGATCAAGATTTGTATTTCTATATTTTGTTAACAGCCCTACTTATGGCAAATTAAATTATCGAAGAATGGTAAATCATATTTAAGATAATGGTTCTCATAATAGGAAACTTTGATGGAAGTAAGCGTGACTGCTTTTTGAATTATGCTTAAGGGTACGAATTAAGACCGTTTAATATGTCATTAGAACTCTCTGCTAGCTGAACAATAAATTGAGAACCACCGAACGTCTTTCGAATTTAATGTTTTTACCCCTTTAACTGTTCTACTATTGTTGTGTAAATAGGCAATGTAATTGCTGAATACTTCCATCCGAATCAAGCTTAACTGATAAAATACCTTTTTATATCCATAGTCCATAAAAATAATACAAGCACAATAAAGAGAAATATATATATAATATAAATTATGTTTAATGCGTAAAAAAAATATAATTAACATTTTAGTATTTTTTTGTGCCTATTGATTCGATAGAATTGAATCCACTGGATATAAATAAGCATTATAGTATTAAATTAGTCACTCGAACCTATGATCTTATCAATGACGTAGACCAAAGTGACCATCCCCTCTCGGGATTCGAAGCTGCACCCTCAACATTGAGAGTTGATCACGCCTTAACGCACATGGCATTCGCACTCCTTCAATATTTTTATAATTCTAAATATAAATTCGTTCAAGAGTTTAGTCATTTATCTCTTTTCGATCCCTCAATGACTTTGACAAGGAATACTTACCTCCGCCGAAGGAGTATTGTTTTCACTGGTGTTGGTTTGTTGGTGGTTGGTTTGTTTGTCAGCAGGATAACTCAACAAGTACGGAACGGATTCGGATAAACTTTGTGGAGTTGTTGGAAATGCCAAAAGGAACAAGTGATTAAATTTTGGCATCTCTGAGTGTAAATAAGAGCAAAAGAGCTAATAAATATTTCAAGTTAGCCTTCTCTGCCAATAGATGTCGCTGTGCTGTAAAATCGGGTGCCGGGAGCGTCTTCCTCTCGGAATTTCCGTCGAGGGGAACCCTCCCCCATCCCTCTACGCCGCCCCAGTCGTGAAAAATCCGCCTCGGAAGGTTCTAAGGACCCGTGACGGCGGAGGTTTGCACTCTCTGAGTGATATTTGAGTGTATATATCTCTTCTTTGTTTCATTATTTGCTGACTCGGACATTGATCTTCTCTTTTAAATTCAATCCATTGTGCATTTATTTCAACAATTTAAAAATTCACATGATTTGCTTTTTGTCAATAATATAAACTAGAGGCATATATACACTCAGAGAGTGCAAACCTCCGCCGTCACGGGGTCCTTATGAGCCTTCGAGGCGGATTTTTCAAGACTGGGGCGGCGTAGAGGGACGGAGGAGGGTTCCCTCGACGGAAATTCCGAGAGGAAGACGCTCCCGGCACCTAATTTCACAGCACAGCGACATCTATTGGCAGAGTAGGCTAACTTGAAATATTATTAGTATTTAGCTCATTTGCATCTTAAATCTGCACTCAGAGATGCCAAAATTTAATCACTTGTTCTTTTTGCATTTCCAACAACTCCACAAAGTTTCATCCGAATCCGTTCCGTACTTTTTGAGTTATCCTGCTGACAAACAAACAAACCAACCAACAAACTAACAAACCAACGCCAGTGAAAACAATACCTCCTTCGGCGGAGGTAATAATAATCGGGTAATGCTATTTTATTAATTTACTTACATAGATGGGAAGTGGGGCTTCTTTTAGAAAGGCTTGTGTCTCATATGCATCTAAATCAGAGCCTAGAATGACGACCAGACAGGAGGCCATTTCCTTTACCTCCAGTTCCTTGTAAATGAACTTCATCAGGGCTCAGCATTGAAGAGACTCTACACCCCTTCCAAGGAGAGTAGTAGTTATTATTATCATTTGAAGAAATAAAAGAACTGAAGGTGGCCGACATGACATCTTCATATTGGGAGTCGGTGTTGATGAATGAAGAGATAAGATAAAGGAGGCTGCTCATCCTTTTTGGTCAGTGAGGCCCTGAAGGAATTTAAATATGCATGAGTGGACTTTTATGCCGTTAGTAACTTACGATGGATTTGATCTATTGGTTCCGATTGTCACATATTGAATGTTATGTGATGATTTAAAGGTTAGAAATGTCGTGTTTATTATTCATAGGCAAAAAAAGGACAGTCGGTTAGTGGCATTTATTTAGGAAAAGGTGTATATTTAACAAATAAGGGTTATGTCTACAAGGACAGTAGTATATAGAATGTAGATTCTCAAAGGAACGTATGTTACAGCTTAATATTGGGGTATTTGTAGTTCTCTACTATTGGGGAAAGACAGCGACAAAAACCAAAGAGAGTTAGTCTTCATGAAATAGTCCCTCTTTTATGGAGAGAAAAAAAATATTACATATATAAAATAAAACAAATTTATTTCTGCCGCCTCTTTTCCAAGCATTGGAAAGCTAACATATAAGTTTTTTTGGCACTCTATAATATCTATGGGCAATATCCATCTCCTCCTGCCACCAACTGATATGAAACTTCTACTTCATGTCTGCTCTGCACGCAATCCGTCATAGACATACAAATACATTATTTCAAACGGCAATGATGTGTGCCATGACAGAGCGATAAAAAAATACTGTCTTTGATATAAGAATTGCTGGAGGCATTTTGATTTCTAAGATATTAGTTTGATTGATGGAATATATAAAGAAATCAAAATCACTAGCTGAAGAAACATCTTCACATGTAGATATTACTAGATTAGGACGCTATCAGCAAATAATGTTTAGTTTATCCGAAGAGGTGTGCCGAAATTTAAATTTCCCAAGTCATATCTATATCTTTATTAACTTTATTTACCTTTAGACTTGGTGAGCCACTCCTATCAAAACAGTTCCGTCTGCTTTAAATTTTAAGAAATGACTTATTTCATTTGAAATCTATCTGTAATAAATAATTTATGTTTTTCATGATTATTTTTGCTCATATACATCAGGGATATTATATATATATATATATATATATATATATATATATATATATATATATAAGTCGATTATTTATATTTTTATCTTTGTCATTATATATTGAGTCCCCTTTTTCATTTCTTATTAACAAAAATATTATTAATCTGCCACTGGATGCCAAGTCGAAACCATTATGAATATCCAGAAATAGAGCTGCTGGCCATGTTTGATCTTAGGAAGCCAGAGCATAAAATATCTCCCCAGAACTACTGCTCAGTTTGCTGAAAGATTAGCCACGGCAGCTCCTATCCATTTATTGTTTCTTCAATGGTACCGTTAACTTTTTCTAGATTCTTTGTACTTTATTATTCCCTACTGATTTATTTTTGTAATTAAAGTCTTATGGAATATCTCCTCGCTGAACAGTTACACCTATAATAAGTTGGATGCCACACATCCATCATATAAGCCTCGTTTAAGCCGTCTCAAACCAACTGCTTCGATTTACTTTCTTCTCTTAACATTGTAGTAATCAGGGTATGTAAAAAACCCAAAATTTTGAAAAAACCCGGTTAAAAAACCGGGGTGTACCGTGGGTTTCAAAATTTTGGTTTTTTTACATACCCTGGTAGTATACAAAAGATCTTGTGTCAGTTTTGTATGGCATAACGACATGCATTGATATTATATGAGATACTTACTCTATATTTTAAAAATATTAATACAATTTTATACCCTGCCATGGCGTCTAACCTTCTATAGCCTCAGCATGTGTCCAATGAGGTCTTTGTTAGCATGGGGGGCGCCTAAGATTTCTAAGTGAATTCAATAAAGCTTGAAAAAATGATCTTCATCCACTATAAACAATCTTCAGCCAACACCAAAAGGAAATTGGATAAATTATAGGGCATATATTTTCATGATTTTTAAATGTATTGACTTTTTCTGTTTACCGTATTGTCATTGTATTTATGAATTGTTTTCTTATGTTTTACCTTCAACATTTCCTTTATTTTTGTTGCTTCTTTCATCCATAATAAGATATCACTATTTGTGATGTAATCATAATACTCTGAAATGTTCAGATATTTTCATTATTGGAAATCCTTCAAAAATAATTAAAGCACAAACAAATATATATATTTTTACTTCCTACCACCTCCAAAGCTATATACTCCATCACTATAAGCTGGGCTCTTCTTCATCACAGATGTGGCGTGATGACTCATGGAACTTGTTTATTACATTGAATTGAAGGGGAAAAAATAGACAAGCTTAGTTATGATATTAACAATCCAATGAAATACTAATATTTTGGTTCAATTTTAAAATCTATTGGTTCATGTGTAAAAGCAATGTGTTCAGCATTTTACCGACCTTAGGTAGAAGGAGACAAAATGAATTGAGCTATTTTTGTCAAATTATTTTATAAGTGCAAGGAAAGAAAAACTGAGAAATGTCCTAATCATTCAAAAATCCTTTAATCTAGAGAAAGAAAAAGAAAGCTATACCAATCATTGTAAGGATTATTGTATTATAGTTCATTGTTAGCATTCTTCTATTCGGGAGGAAGAACCTTGGTACGGAGCTACCCACTCGACAGGACTAGAGGGACACCCTGGTCTCTTGTTGGGAATGACTTGTTATTTAAGTATGTAGTAACAGTGCCCCACCACACGTTACTGCTCCAGTATTCTTCTCAAATAGCATTGATTCCTTTAGATTTATGACTGTAGACATTTCTTTAAGTTGATTGTTATTGATCATCGACAGCTGATTTTTTTCTTTCTATCTCAGATTCATAAAAGGGTACACCAGTGCCTTTAACGTAATATGGTAATATGTATACTTTATACATACGGTAGAACCTGTCGCAAAGGCCACCCGCGTATAACAGTTAATTGCCATAACGGCCACCTAAATTTTCCAGCAGAAATAAAAATAAGCGACCAACTGTTTATAAAGGGTCACATTTTGGTTTATCTTGAGTAGCCACTCATTGATAGATTTGAATGTAAATTATTTATTTTTGGTTAATCTAAAAAAAGTAATTAGGAAGAAAATGCCTCCCAATGAATGTTTATAAAGAAATACTCACACGATAGCATGAACACTGATACGAGCTTAATACACTTATAATCATAAACAACATATGGGAACTGAACACAATAGAGACTGTACAACGACAAGAAAAGTCGGCCAATAATTGGACTCTTTACTTCCCGTTCATCATTAACAGCTGTTCAATGAAGAACAGTAAGATAAAGCGCATTTCTTCTCTATGAATTTAGCAAATGAGTCTTGGCTGTCAATAAACAATGTCAGAGAAGTTCATTCCAACAATGTCATAAACCTTGGTTTGGGGGGTCTATAATGAGGTACAGAGAAAATGATTGCTTACTCATCCTAAAAAGAGGGTGTTGTGAACAATATCAGTTTGTAAGATAGTTGGGAGATAGTATCATGTTGAATACTATTTTTTAAATTAGAAAAATATTCTACATAGATCCACCTCATCTTTAAAACTATGGTCAATATTTCATTAATAAGGAGTTAAAAACTATTTTCTATTCTTTCCTAATATGTAATGCTATCATGACAAATAAAGTTAGATCAGTTATTTTATTAGAATAATTGTTGTCAAGGTTAACAAAATTATGTTTATTTGTGTATTTTAATGTATTTAACAAATTTTTAAAGCATATAATATTTATTATATGTATTTTAGAACTGTGAAAGCCAAAGAGAAAATGAAACAGTGACTATTTATGACGATGAAAGAAACAATCCTTTTATGCGGTGCCCATGCTTAAGACTAACTTGTCTCTCAACCTTTCCCATGAAAAGGCCATGTCTAACCCTCTGGCGACTGATTTATCTTATCGTTTTGTTCACTTCTGACGTCACTTTAAATATATTCATACAAAGGGATTGGGTTACCAAATTATCTCATAAATTGATTGATTCTCAAATATGAAAAGAATTGAAATTACCTTTAGAAGAAGCTTTGCATCATTGTTATAAAGGCTGACTCAAAATCTTTATATTAGTTATCATTTTTTAATACCTGTTCCCTCTACTTAGAAGGGAGGCCTTGGTATACCATTTATCACACGAAATATCTCACGTGATCGAAGAGGGCTTTATATATATATATATTTAAGATTTATGATCAGTGGGTAGAAAGGATTTTTCCATCTTTTTTGGCAAAGAGCAAGTGCCTCCAAAGTCGTTACATGGTTGAAGACATGAACATGGTGTCAGCTTATTTGAGCGAAGATTTGATAGAGCGAGTGCCGTTTGAGGGATTATTTTTGCGCGAGGCTCGTTTGCGCGAGTTTGTTCGCGAGTTACTATAGAGCGACTTTTGAAGATGATGCAGACACTGGGTTTCAACCGGGACAAAATTGCTCCTAGGTATATCCTAGGGATTTCCTTGGGAGGAGAGACGAACGGAGACATTATATAGACAGTGTTCATTTCACTACCAAAAAATGAAGACTTTGCTCAACTTTGTGATCCATAAGTTCCTTAGAGAACTAAAACCATCTATTTAGATGAATAATTTTTACATAAAAAATGTTAGGAGGCCCTGCTCAATAGGATATAAATAATGACGTCACGTGAAGCATCCTTTTCATAACAAACATTTAAATTTATCAATTCCTATTCAGCAGTAAAGAATTAGGTGAATATTTGATAGTATTTCATGAGGGTGGAGCCCTCCCTCATCCTCATATCCGTGATTTGATATCCCTTCATCAACTGAACGCAAACCGACTATCATTATAAGCCAATGAAAGGATTCAGTGCAGACTCATATATAAGATTCACTCGTCATCGACCAAAGATTGTTGAAGAGAACCTATCTTTCCTCGGATCCTACGGACTTCTCTAAACTACACTCTAGATTGTCGAACTATCACCAGAGGATAATTTATTGTTCCCATTATATATGATCAAGTGTAACATACCCTTTTGAACATATCAAAGGGTCAAAATGAATACACACGATTGCTCTCCGGCTCCATCTACGGAATACCTTCGACTTGAAATTGCTTTTCTTAAGCTTGTTACTTCATCTCACTTTATTTACGTCAGGAGGAACGTCGACCCATACAAATAAGGGATCCTGGACAAGATACTTATTAATGCTATAAATTAAAATATCTAGCATTCCCTATCGGAGGGGCTATCTCCTTCATGGCCCAAATCAACTAGCAGACATGTTCAAAAAGTTTTATCCAAAGTCCCCATTTCCATGGCGGATGAACTCGCCAACAAGATATCAACTCTCAACATACCAATCAGTGCTGCTACGCTTCAAGGATACTTCATGTTATTAAAATACTCAGCGGAAAAGGCAATCTTAAACGTAAAATCCCTTCGTCCATGGGCAGAGGAACAATTGGAATGTTAGTCAATATTGATCAAATTGCTATTATTGGATTTGACTCTATCTTGGTTGATGTTGAGTATATATGGACTTTGTATGATTTTTGTATTAATTTAATTCACGAGTTGAAGAGAGTTCTTTTTTTATTAATCTCTACACTTTATATCTCACTGTACAATAAAACTAACATTGCAGTATTGTTATCGTATTATATATTTACTTTCAAGTTTTTAATTGTTTAACATTCTCAATTTTCACTAACATGGAATTTATAATGTAAAATTAATTATGAACTTCTAAAATTAAACATTGCTATAAATATTTATAACAGTAATAAACCTTCATCACTCAACCTTAGTATTTTTTGACTATATTTTTTGATTTCCAAATTCCCCATATTTTGGCTGCATAAAGTAGTCCAATTGAATTGGGCTCATCCTGCAGAATTGCATATAACAAAAATATAAATTATTTTTTTTGGTAAGTCAGGATTATACATAAACTGTCGTCATTTGAAATTTTGTTATTAATATGAACAAATTTTGTTTGTACCATATAGTATGAAATTATCGTAAATATAACTTGGGATAAATAAATTGTGTCATAGTTAATTTTAATAACAAAAGTATGTTCAAGAAATGCCATTTGTACCACATATAAAACAGTAACATACTACCTATTCAAATATGAAAGGAGGTAGAATTGTAATTGAAACATACATAATGAATGGCATAGTACTATGAAGTTAAGAGGATAAGAATAATAAATTTTGTCATACAGTTGATTAAGTCGGTTCTAGGAATAATTGTATAAAACACTTATGCATAAGGAAAATCTGATAAAGCATATTTGTGTTCGGAATTATTGATAATAGGAATTTTTCCTTAACGACACTTTTGTATAAAATGCATTTTTAAAGGAAACTACTAACTTTTGGGCCCAGATTATCAGTCAAAATAGCTTTATTGAACATTAATGAGCACATTTGGTAAGTTTTATTTTATAAAACTAGTAAAATGAGCCCATTTTGAGTACTTTTCGTTCATATATAAAGGAGTATATTTATATATTATAGACCCATAAGGGTACCTATGAACATTAAGCTATGGTGAGATAAGGTAGGTTTCGTGAAGAATAAACAATAACATAATATATAATAATAAGCTCAGGACTTTGTTATGTTAATGCGGAGAAGGAGGCCTCCTTCCGACTAAGGATTCTCAATTACAGACTTCTCAGATCATCTTTGCTGGACTACATTTTTCTATGGTCTTTCACCTGGAGAACCTCCCCTGACTACAATAGATCCTTGATGCACTCCAGATCTCTACATTACTCCGGATTCCCATATATAAATGATAGATTAATACAACAAATGGACGATTATGATAGATCCAACAAGATCAATTATTTATTTAAAGTAGCAAGAAATTTGTATTATTTTTGAAATATATTTATATATGCATACATTTATATACACCTATAATTTTTACAAAATACAATATTTTTTAATACACATCATACTTACATATGATTACATTTATTATATTGAGTACATTAGTTATAATTACATGATGAAATATGATTTAATCCGCATTATCCAGCACACTAAGGTGGTATGAAATTTAAGGGTCTGAAATTGGGAGTGGTTCATCAAAATTCATGAAAAGGAATTTAGATTTTTTTGCTTAGTTTAATTTTTTTGGTGAAGACTTTATTTTTCATCATCAACAAACAGTGAAGATTTGTTTTGATTAATTTGTATTACAGATGTTTTTTAACTCATTAACATCAGAAAAATATAAAAAGGATAAGAAAAAGTATGTTTAAAAATGTAAAATAATTATGGTCATTTTAGAACAAACTTTATGAGATGGTCGACGCTTATATCTTCATATATTTTGATTTTAGTAAACATTCGATGAAGTGATGAAGATATTAATGAGAGTCTTCTGTCCTGGATTCAATCATAGCTGCAATTAAGGTCTCAAAGAGGCATGATAGATTTCCTTAAGTTAAAAAAAAGCAAGTAATCATCCTCACATTTAACTTCCAAAAATAACGTAAGAAGAATCAAGTATTGGCTAATGAACCACCCTTGGGTATAGGTTTTAGTTGACCATTAATGATTATATTTTTTAAAAGTTATGGTATTTAAGCCAATTTTTTTGGTCTTTATATTTATCGTCATTAACTTCTTTAATGGGCCAAAGATGCTCTTTCTCATTGTCTCCCACATCATGAACATGAATTGGAATGAAAAATAATAATATAACTAAGTTATAATCATTCGTCTATCCTCTGTATTTGTGTGAATAAAGAAGTCTCGGGTATGGATTTTAGTTGACCATGGATCTCAAATAGAAAAAAGCAATGTGGGGATCAAATTAATTGAGTTAATTTATTTCCTCGAGACAAATATGTAAACATAGGATATAGATAGAGAAAACAACAACAAATCTTTAAATAAGAGTGAGAAAGAAAATATATAATGCAAACGAAATTAGTGGTCCAATGAACTCCGTCCACCTCTTCTCTGAGCTCCACATATCACGTGGGTTCGAGAGCTGCTTCCTCCCGATAGGGTTATCATATCAGTCAGTTGTGGATACCGAGAGTACTTTGAAGATTCAGAGTGGTAGGAATCCGGAGTACTGCAGGGATCCTGAGAGCGTCAAGAATCAATTGCAGCCGGAAGGGGGATAATTAATATGCACGATATATGTGTTATGTTATGAAAATATAATCACAAGGCGTTTCAAAAGGAAGTAATAAAAGCATTGTCAACAAACAATTATACACATTATATAAAAATGATTAACGTGAATAAAAAAATGAAAATATTCATATTATGGTTTCATAGATAAGTTATTCTTTTTACTAAATAAAAAAGAAACGATAGATTCAATAAGGTTTCACACAGAAGAAGCTATTTTAAAATGAATTTGATGTTCCATGTTATATTTGATAGATTATAGGAATAGGATCATATGCTTTTAACAACAATGTCGAAGAACACAACTTGCAGAAGCATTTTTGACAAGTTTAATTAGATTCTAAACATTTTTTTTGTTATAGTTAATAAAATACACTTTATATTCTGTTATATATTCATAATTGATGATAAATTTCTTAAAAAATATGTATTTAGGTCAATCAGTTTTTCTTTTGTCTTTACTTTTGGTATTGTCTTTAATTTTGTTAAGGCAAGGCAAATGATATTCTCGACCATGGGTCTCAAATAGAAATAAGAAGCAATGTGGAGATCAAATTAACTTAGTGTATTTATTCTTCGAGGACAAGGATGCAAAGAAAGTATACAAATAGAGATAAGCAATAAAAATTTAAATAAGAGTTGTAAAATATATAATGATGCAAACTATATTTGAGGTCCAATGAACTCCGTTCACATTCAAAGTGCAGCCTTTTCCATGATCTCTATACTCGTGTGAACTTAAGGACCTGCTTCTTCTGATAGGTCTCGTGGCATTCGGTAGTGGAGTAATTGCCCTAAACATACGAAGAATGCTAGGATCCCGAGAGGATACTTCTCTCGCATAACCTAACAAAGTCGAGGTTAGTATGATTACCTCGCCGAAGGAGGTATTGTTTCACTGGGTTGTTTGGTTTGTTGGCTTTGTCAGCAGCTTAACTCAAAAAGTACTGAACGGATTTGGATGATAATCTTTGTGGAGTTGTTGGAAATGCCAAAAGCCATGAATGATTAAATTTTGGTATCTCGGAGTGCATAATTAAGGGCCAAATGAAGCTAAATACTATAAATTTTCAATTTAGCCTACTCTGCCAATAGATGGCACTTGTGCTGTAAAATCGGGGCGGGAGCGTCTTCCTCTAGTATTTCGTCTAGGGGAACCCACCCTCCCCCGTCCTCTACGCCGCCCCAGTCGTGAAAAATCGCCTCGGAAGGTCATAAGGACCCCGTGACGGCAGGAGGTTGCACTCTCTGAGTTGTATAGTCCTTAGTTTTATTATGTTATTGTTTATTCTTCAGGAAACCTACCTTACCTTACCGTTAGCTTATGTTCATAGGCACCCTATGGGTCTATTAATACATATATAAATTACTACTTTATATATGAACGAAAAAAGTACTCAAAATGGGCTCATTTTACTAGTTTTATAAAATAAACTTACCAAAGTGCTCAATAATGTTCAAAAGCTATTTTGACTGATAAGCTGGGCAAAAGTCAGTCGTTCTTTAAAATGCATTTATACTATAAAGTGTCGTTAAGGAAAAATTCTTATTATCATAAATTCCGAACACAAATATGTTTATCAGATTTTCTTATGCATAAGTGTTTTATACAATTATTCCTAGAAACGATTAAGTCCAATATGACAAGTTTGTACTTCCGAGTCGTACTTAAGCATAATACAAAGGCCAAAAAGGGCTTTTGCATTCCAGAGAAGCGAAGATAGTGCAATCATTGGGTCCTTAAATATTGTATAATGAGCCCGTTGCTCCAAATCACGAGAAAAAAGCTGTTTTGACTTCAATGATCCTGAGACTTGGTTCCTGAGGGAAAATATTACGCCTTAAATATATATTTAGCCTTACAGAAGCTACATGATGCAGTCCAAGAATCCTATTAAGTACCCTTCCATCGCAGTATTTAGGTCAATTTAAGTTTATATGATGAATTGGAGAAATATTTTCGGTTTGTAAGAGTAGTTTCTACTCACAAATTAGACCGAAATAATTTACGAGGACACAGGGTAACATTATGATTCAGGGTTATTCCATAATGCAGGTAGTTTCTAGTTTCTATTTGTGGAGGGAAATACTGCGTTGTTCAGCTTCTACATACCAAAAATATGTCTGTTGAAGTAATTATGCTTAGCTTATGATAAATTAATAACTACTTTACTAAGAAAAACTTGTTATTAAGGATTATGATGACGTCACATATGAAATATTATCTGTATTTTTAGTCCCTAAAAATCGGACAGAAGAACATAAGTATAAAGTGTCCGATAATTGAAGCAATCGCGCAAATGAATACTCACTCAAACAAGCTCGCTCAAATGAAAATCGCTCCAAAAATCATGCTGCAATAGAAATCCCTCTATCTCAACTCGCGCAAATGATAGGGAGCCCATGAACATATGTTGATACATAGTGGTTCGAAACTGAACATCAAACATATACAATTTGTACCATTTATTTTTTTAAAGCTTATTTTGAAATTGTTATTTTTTATAACTTAGGTATACGTAAAAATAACTATTTAATATGAAGCTATAATAAATAATATTAAAATTTAAAACGTAGATAAAAAGTTGGATTTGGACTTAAATACTGTTTTTTACCAAAAAGATACAAAATTAGTAAGTAAGTCCACAGCACCATCCTCAAAAACAGGTCATCACATTCCACTAAGTAGAAACTTATGGTTCATGAGCAATTGATACATAAAAAACAGCTTGGAAATGTCAAGACAACAACTATGCGTATCAGAGATAGGGGTTTATAATCAATGTGGAATGATAAGGAGCTTACTTTTAAACTTCCTTGATGAAAAGAAAGATGACTAACAAATGATTATTCTTATTAACCTTAGTCATGATGAAAAAAGGGGGGAGAGAGGTTTAAATGACTTAGAAGTTGATAAAGTTCCGTTTATTTTATTTTTGCTTTTCAAATGGATGATGAAGCTTTACAAAGTTTTATCAAATTCTTTAATTTATTTGAGTTTTATTTTTTTATCAAATATATAGTATATTTTTGAGAATAAATATAAGGATAATTTAAAAAAGAATATTGAAGCTTATACAATTGCTATAATCATACAACAACCATTGATTTCACATAATATAATATTAGGAACAGTCTCTTAAAATTGGATTTGTTATGGTTACAAATGTTAGGGTTTGGAATTAGTAATGGAAATATCAAATCTTTGAATATTTATTCTTTTCCTAGAGTAAGTAAATATTTATATCATTTTCATAGTTTAAATATTCTTCAACTCATAAGATTTGATATTAAACATTGAACTCTCTTATATAATGTAATATATCTATTTCAATCAAATCTTAAAAAAGATACGATTACTTAGATTAACGAACGTTGAACGACAATTTTTCACGAACGTCAACACGTCTGATATATATATATGTATATATATATTATGATTGCTTAATTCAGTATTATTTGAGCACGCGTCAAAGATGGACATCAGCAAAGAGAAAATACGCCATATTTTACAGTTTTTCTTCGAAAAAGGCGAATACGCAAGCCATGCGGCTGAAAATGTAAATAGTGTTTATGGTCCTGATAATGTAACAGCAAATCATCCGCAATTTGGTTTCGTCGATTCCGTTCCGGTAATTTTGATGTCAAAGATACACCACGCTCTGGAAGGCTAATTGTCGAAAATATCGATAAAGTAATGGAAACCGTCGACTCCGACCGTCATGTAAGCACTGTTTCGATTGCCCAGGAGCTAAACATTGCACAAAAAAATATTTGGAACCACTTAAATAAGACTAGATATATATTGAAGCTCGATGTATGGGTGCCAAACGAGTTAACACAAAAAAAAACCTCATAGACCGGATTTCCATCTGCGAATCACTGCTGAATCGCAACACAAAATCGATCCAATTCTGAAGCGGATGGTTACTGGAAATGAAAAGGGGTCATTACGACAACATCAAGCGCGTGGTCGAATCCCGGTGAGCCGGTTGCAAAACGGTTGCTCAACCAGAATAGACGGTCAGGAAGGTTCTGCTGTGTGTTTGGTGGGATTGGCAGGGAATCCTCTACTATGAGTTGCTCCCTACGGCCAAACTCTTATTCTGACCTGTACTGTCAACTATTGGACCGTTTGAAGGAAGCAATCGCCCAGAAGCGGCCAGCTTTGGTCAATAAGAGAGGAATTGTTTTCCATCAGGACAACGCCAGGCCACACACATCGTTCAGGACTTGCCACAAGCTCTGGAAGCTTGTTGGGAGGTTCTATGCATCCACCTTATAGTCCGGACCTGACACCGAGTGATTACTACCGTGTAGGAGCAATGGCCGTGCCCGCTTTTGATGTTTCTGTTTTGAATGTTTCTGTTCTCGCCGTGAATGTGAGTGGCCGTATTCCTACTTTGCAGTAAAGTTTCGCCGTTTTATATGAAGCAAAAAAAGGAAGAATAAAGCGTGCGCTCAACATCTGATAATTGATGCTGATCAAATAACCTACATAGCGAAGTAGTTTTTTTCCAAATATCTTGACGTCTCAAAATAAATAAAGTCCCTGATCATGATAAGTTTGAGTGCAAATAAAATATTTCGAAATTACAGAAAAACTGTAGTGCTCCGGGTACAAATAAGGATGCTGAAGTTGTGGAGAATCCAGCATTTCTCGTCACCTAATTTTCTAAGGACATGAACCCAGGTCTCTGTGATCATCAAAAAAGGCGCTTCCTATGACGAATAAGACATATATGCCATGTTATTCGTGCTAACGGGTAGGGACTCGGATCCGGACTCTTGGACTCGTCCAATTTTAAGGACTCTGATTTTAGTTCGAAAGACTTGTGCTCCATTCTGTTTGGACTTGGATATTCGAGACTCATGAATGTTATATTAATGATTTGAACTAATGAACTCTATATCGGCTGTTTCATCCAAGCTGTATTATTTTTTAATGTTTTTAGAGCAATGATTCTAACGTTATAAAAAGGGATATAATCTTTCTGTCGCTATCAATATATTTTCTGGCACATAATTAATGAACTAGGACATACTTGATGCAATTAATGGAAGTTTTAATATTAATGTGTTAAAACTACATTAAACAAATTAATTATGGTTTAATAAATTTATCAAATGTAACTTTAATTTAAAAAATATTAAAAATGGAATCAGGCGGCCTTTAGTCTGTTTTAAGTTTATCATGAATAATTTTAGATAAGTATTAAGTAACTACGTGAATAAAATGTTGTTTGATTGTTTTTACGTTTAATAAATATAAACTATAAATATATTAGAGTTGTCCCGATCACGTTTGAAGTATAATTAAATAATATCTCAAATAAAAGTTTTGTCTCCTGATATTAGTAAATGTATTTAAAAGATATTTTATTTACACTTGTTAAAATTACGGGATATTTTTTCTAATGTTTAGAATAATTATTAAAGGTAGGAAATTCGCCGACTGATAAAATTATCAAACATTG
>CP045897.1:26868233-26893213 GCA_013387185.1 Caligus rogercresseyi
GCAGGTGACAAAGGCAGTGATAGGCCAAAAATGGGGACTAACACCAGAAAAAATTCTCTGGCTATATGAAGCAATGGCCAGACCAATTATTTCCTATGGGTGCCTCATATGGGGACATTCAATTGCTAAAAAGAAATGTGCAATTAAAATATTAAATACCATTCAGAGAAAAGTACTTTTAGCAATGACCCAAACGCTTCGATCAACCCCAACAGCAGGTATGGAAGCTGTCTTGGGCATAATTCCTCTCGACTTGTTCCTCCAAGCCCAGGCTACAAAATCAAGGTGGAGAACTAAACACTTCCTCCAAGACACTTGGGATGGAATTGGTGACCTTCCCAAACGTCGTGGCCACCGTTTCTCGAGTGATAAACTACTTACTCAACTACAGTTAATCAATCCAGTGATTACATCAAAGGTAGTCGCACATGGATAAATAACCAAGAAGTCAACAAACCTGACATTGTTATATACACAGATGGATCCAAAGATGAAAATGGCAATACTGGTGCTGGCTGGGCTATTACCCGAGGTGATACATCACTCCATCACTCCTTTGTATCATTAAATAAAGAAGCTAAGTTTTCAAGCGGAAGTCTTTGCTATTGCACAATCAATAGAAACGCTCACTCGAATGGAAAAACCATCAGCAAACGTTGTAATACGATCGGATTCTCAATCAGCTATTGCAGCTATCCTAAAACCATTCACCAAGAGTGACGTAGTCAAAAGATGCCAAAAAATTATGCATGAAGTGAAAAAAGAAAAAAAGATACACTTAGATTGGTGCAAAGGCCATTCTGATGTCACAGGAAACGAATTTGCAGATTGTCTAGCAAAGAGTGGCACAGAAAGTCAAAACAGGAAAATTGTAGGAACATCACCAAGCTACATCAAGAAAAAAGTAAATGACTCTTTTATGCTGCCTGGTGTAACAGATACAAAAAAGACAAAGTATGAAACATACTCATCTAATGTTAGAAAAGCCTCAACAAAAGATTGTCAAATATGAACGAGAAAACCTTAAACTTATAGTTCAAGCTTACACCGGCCATGGACCTTTCCTCGCTCACTTAAGCAAATGGAAAAAGTCAACTGATGGAATGTGTAACGTCTGCATGGAAGAGACTCAGAGTGCAGATCATCTTATCAACAGATGTCCAGCACTATCGTATGAAAGGCATGATTCATCGCAAGAAGAAGATGAAGTACTCGTATTTTAAAATTAATGAAATGTAAAAAAATGAAAAAACTTATTGAAGAAAACTATACTATAAACTAGAACTAACATTTATGTTGTAGCGCATATACCCCTTTGTGTGGTCGCGCTCTTTATTTTATGCATGTACTGTTACTATTATATTATGTCTTTGTAATATTATATGTATATATGTATGTATACGGTATACAGTAATAAACCTTTAAACTAAAAAAAAAAAAAAATAGGAGCAGGTGATCATAATAATAATAATTATATATATATATCAGGACTTGTTTGTTGTTTAGCTCCTAGATGGACCACCTCACCGGAACGAATCCGGTATCAGCCGGTAGTGAACCATCTAAGTGCCTCTTATTATTACAAATAGTTTATCAATATTATACATGAAATCAGGGCTACAGAGGAAAAAATTAGTAGCATATTGTGGATACTTCGGTCAAGTTGAGAGAATTGAAAATAAAGTCGCCATCCTTCGCGTTCAAATTAATTTTGGACTGGTTCTCGAAGAGAGTTTTAAAGTTAGGAGTAGAGAGAAGTCAGGAGAGAAAAACAAAATACGGGAGTTGGAAAGGATGAAGGAGATGGAAAAATGGAGAACTTGCAGAAAATGCTAAGTTAGATCAAGTACGTGACTCTTTTGTAGGTGGGTACTTGATAAGAAAAGGTTTTAAATCAATTCCTAAAGAACATGTAATCTTTGAAAGGATAAAGAAAATGAACAGTAATTCGATGGAGAAGAAAGGGGTGACGGAACTAGTTGGCAAAGATGGTAAGGTGGAAGTAGACCCCAAGAAAATTAGAAGTCAGGTGGCAGAATACTATAAAGAACTCTTTGTATGCAGAGATTGCATGAGCTGTTCGGAAAATAAATGTATTAAGTGTTTGTACAATACAGCAGACTTTGCTAGTAAAATACTAGAAAACGATACGGATTATATTAAAAAACTTAATGATGATGACAGACATCGTTTGGAACGTTGTATAGATCAAGGGGAAATTCTCTCCTACATTGAAAAATACAACAAAAAGATAAAGCACCAGGTCCAGACGGTTTTCCGATGGAATTTTATAAAAAATATTTGCTCTCTTGGCACCTCTTCTTGAGAAAGTATACAACGAGGCTCATTTGTACGGCTATTTTGAAGAACACATCTCAATTGGAAAACTGGTTTTGATCCCTAAAAGAGGAAAAGATAGTAGATTTATTGAAAATTGTAGACCTCTGACATTGCTTAACTCTTCATATAAGATTTATTGTGGCATCTTGGCAGAAAGATTCAAGGGTTTTATTCCACTTTTACTTCACAAATCACAGAAAGGTTTTATTCCGGGGAGGGTTATGGAGGACGTATGTAGGAACATTAGCGACTCAATTGTAGAAGCACAAAACCAGAACTTCAAAACAGCGTTAGTTGGGATCGATTTTATGAAAGCTTTTGATTGCATCTCACATCAATGGTTAATAAAATGTCTTAAAGCGCACGGATTTGGTGCAGATTTTATAAGAATGATTGGTACAAGTTTATGCGATCTTTTTACTTTTTATCAAAAACCAAATTGTAAGTTCCAAGTGAGTAGAGGCTGTAGGCAAGGAAATCCTCTTTCTCCTATTTTATTTATCATTGCCATAAATCCTTTATTGCTCCGTTTGAATTATGACTGCAAAATTAAGGGCGTCGGAACAGGTGTAGGCGAATTAAAAGTAGAGGCATTTGCCGACGATGTGAATTTAATATTCACAGGAAATGAGGAGGAAATTTGTTCTTCATTTTATCAATCTATAAATGTTTTAAAAGAGTATGGAAAGATTCAGGGCTCCAAATTAATTTTAAAAAATCAAGTATAGTGGCCAATTTTAACGTAACTTTTGATGTGAAAGGAATTCAGGTGACAAAATCAATGAAAATACTGGGTACGTATATGGGTGTGAGGGGAATTGATATTGAAGAAAACTATGAGGAGATAGTGTCGAGGATACGTCATGGCGTGAGGAGGTTGGTGGTATTCTCAAGAAAAACATAGCGGCCAGAATTCTAATCTGGAACTCTTTAATTTTATCAAAGATAAATCATTTACTAGTTTTAAACCCTATGTCTGATACAATATGTAAGAAAGTGGAGGAAATGTGTGAAATTTTCTATTTACTGAAGGAAAGAGTAAAACAATCACTTGGAGACGGGTGAATTGTCCAAAGGAATATGGGGGGTTAGGGCTGTTGCCCTTCCGAATCTTTTGGAGAGTTTTACTGTTTAAATGGTTTAAGCGAATATTTGAAAAAGAAACAGTATGGAACGGGATATTGAGGGAAAAGTTCAAAAATAAACACGGAAAAATATTAGAAGAAGCTAGGGGCAAAGGCCCATCCCGAGTTCTTGATACGACTGCGAGATTAGTCCTTTCTGGAGGGAATGCAGGGAATCAAATGATGAGTTAGTGAGGAAAATAGCCACAGAAATGAAGTGGCAAGAACCAGTACAAGACAATAATAGACTAGTTTTTATATCGGAAATGTTCATTAAAGATAAAATATCTTTTTTAGGGGAGGTTTTTAACAAAGAAAATGATTTTACACCGAGCGAGCTTTTAGAAAAAAGAAAGATTTTACATGAAATAACTTTTAAAAAAGATCGATAGGACCAAGGGATGACTTTTTTAATGTTTTAACGTTTACAAGAAACAAATTTTTACGCAACGCTCTAATTGACAAGCCTACAACCTTACAGTATCTGGGACAGATTGAGAGAAGAAAAGAAGATTTTAATTTAAAAGCTACAGTAAGCAAAATAATTAAGGGTCTTAATTCTTATAGTCTTAACTCAGCACTATACTGGTTGAAATACCGAATAGTTACCAAAACTCTTTCCTTGGGAAGCATCTTTGGTAAGACAGAAGAGGACAGAAAATGTTTTTTTTGCAAGGAATCTCTTGAAACTTACAGTCATTTTTATTATTGTGTCCAGTAGTAGATGAAATATTGGGCATTTTAAGAAAAAAATTGTATGAATTTTTCGGATTAGTTCTAAGATCAAAAGAGTTTGTTTACTTTTATATTGGCCCATACCAAGACGAAGTCAATTTTTAACCGCACAAGTTCAATTAATTTTATATAAATGCCGTAGTCTTAAAGTCTCCCTACCTGTAGATTTTACCCCCTTGATAAATATTTTTTGAGGAACATGAACATTGATTAGAAAAAGTGTATGTTAATTATATTTGTGATTAAAATAATATTTTTTTGTGTAGGCATTTTATCATGAAATAAAGTTGTTTGTACTTTGGGTACAAAAAAAAAAAACTTATTGAGAAAACTATAATATAAATAGAACTAACATTTACTGTTGTAGCGCATATACCCTTTGTGTGGGTCGCGCTCTTTATTTAATGCATGTACTGACTATTATATCTGGCTTTGTAATATTATATGATATATGTATGTATACGGTATACAGTAATACCTTTAAACTAAAAAAAAAAAATAGGAGCAGGTGATCATAATAATAATAATTATATATATATCAGACTTGTTTGTTTGTTTAGCTCCTAGATTGGACCCACCTCACCGGAACTTATCCGGTATCAGCCGGTAGTGAACTATCTAGGTGCTCTCTTATTATTACAAATTAGTTTATCAATATTCATACATTGAAATGCTTTAAAAATAAAATCTTCGAAGGCTAAACGTCGCTCCCCGATCTCTCCTCAAAGGGATATAATTTTTGCCTTGTCGCGGCAATCAAAGATAAGATGGTACGGGGTTTCTTCTTCTTCCTCGCAGAGTCGGCAAATTGGGGTTATGACCTTTCCCATCTTTGTAGAGATGTCTGTTGAGGCCATATGTCCACGATCATTCCACGATGACGCAGATTTGAGATTGTGTATTTAAAATCTTACTTCCGATGTAGGGATTTGGTATGAAGAGTTTAGACTGGCGACAAGTGCTATCGCACGCCATGCAGTCCCTTCCTTCAAGGTTGCTTGCCTGAGGGCATTTTTTGTTTGTCGCATGATATTGACACAGAAACAGGCGTGCCACTCCCTAGCACCGTCTTTAGCTAAAGTGTCGGCATACTCGTTTCAGTATTGTGTCGTGTCCTTTATCCATCCGACCGTGATTTTGCATGTCGATCTGATTAGAACGTTTTGCAAGCGATAATTTCAGCTGATGCAAGTTCACCTGGCCTCATGTCCAGACATAGATGGCAGATAGGCTGTCGGATAAGATTAATAATCTTTTCCCTGACTTTTCACCTCGGAGATACTGGCGAGATTTCTTATAGCCTCCACCTCGGCTTGGTAGACTGTGTTTATTGCCTTGAGCTCAAGGTTCTCTGGTCAAGAACAATATCGCCTCTCGTCAGAGCCCATCCAGCACCAGTCTGACCATCGATTTTAGACCCGTCGGTGTAACCTACGAGATCAAAGTCATGAATGCACCATACGTGCTTGACTTCTAGCCAGAGTTTCAGACCAGAAAGGTACAAAAGGAGGAGGAGTTGGGAATCATTGAACTTTATAATATCAAGAATTGTTGGTGTCTCAACTCAAATGGTCGAACCATTTCAATGGGTGTTCACTTTTAGTATGATTATCTGACCAGGCATGCACACTCCATTATATAAGAGGTAGAGGGATTAACCACAGAGTACCTCCATTGGGCCGTTGGTGTATTACTGTAGAAAAAAATGAGAATGCGCAGTAGTCATGCTCCCAACCACAGCAAGTCCGCCCCCATAGCTGTGTTAGTTTGACCATAAAACCAAAAGTCGGCACTTTTTGATCATACCTCGTTATGTATATATATATATATATATATATGGTTGTCGGAAAATTGTCCGAATAGAAAATTGTCGGAAGAAAATTGCCCGAATGGAAATTGCCTGAACGGGAAAATTGCCGAAAGGAAAATTGTCCGATTTTTTTGTATTTTTTAAATCCAAATACCCCAAAACCTATATTAGTCCCCTTAGAACTCCAGTTTATAACCCACAATGTTAGGATTTTGGGGGTAATGTTGGACTCAAACGTGATAATTTATATCTCGTATACTAAAATAATTCATGTTAGCCCCTCAAAACCAAATTTTTGGATCCGCCGGCTCTCAAAATGTGATGGTATCCAGCCTTAATTTAAGCTAAAAATTAGTTATGGAACCGTGCTAAATAAGTCATATTAGCACCCTTAGAACACAAATTTATAATCAAAATTTTGGGGTCGATTTGTGGTACCGCCATCAATCAAAATGTGATTTATGTTCACTGCCGATACCTAAATAACTCATGTTAGCCCCTCAGACCACAATTTATATCCTAAATGTTTGTGTTGATTTAGTGTAGCAACATACGCCCCTCAAAAATTGATGATATCCAACGTCGGAGGTCAGTTCTGTAATTGTAGAAAAATATCAAAAATCTTAAATTTGTGGAATTTATTGATAAATATGATAAGTGAGGTATTGGCCTGAGTTGCAGTAACAATGAACTTGATATAACCTTGCAATTTACTCTTTATGAACTATTCTATTATTAGATGCTATTCTAGGCATAACTAGCTACTTTGGAATAAATTCTTTGGGTTTTAAAACAAATATATATATTAGGGCAATTTTCTACGAGCAATTTTCTTCGGGCAATTTCTTTCGGGAATTTTTCTGCCTACATATATATATATAATAAAACTGTGTTAGCGGCCACCTATATATAGCGGCCAGTTTAGATGTATCCATCCAAATTTCCCTCGCAAAAAAAAAATTAAATAGTAAAGCCTTGAGTGTTATAGCGGTACCTTGTGTTCAACGGTCACTACGCTGGCCACCAAGGACAGGTTTGACTGTATTTCGTTTATTAAAGTATGTCTTCAATTCATATACTGTACATTTTATATATGTGTGTTTGGTGTGTGTTGATCTTTGAAATCCTGATAATCATCAACATTACAATGAAAATCATTATTTGAGGCGACACGTCAAAAAAGACAAAAGATTCGGTTCTCACGTCCTTTTCAATATATTATATGTATGTGTATTGATATACAATATTTTTTCTTTCTTCAAGTCTAGGTGGTATGATCTAGAAATTAAATAGGAGCGGCTTGAACGTCTCATATAATACCTTTTATTTGAAGGGTTGGTTATTGGATTTGCATAAAGAGGAATTTATTATAAGTTTGTTGAGAGGAGGTCAATGTGGATTTTTTTCTAGATTATTGGAAGTTTAGAATATTAATCTTGGTTGGATTGAGCGAGAGGATGCGAAAAGTATTTGAAAACATATTAAAATAGAGGCATATATACAATCAGAGAGTGCAAACCTCCGCGCGTCATGAGCCTTCTGGGCGGATTTTTCACGACTGGGGAGGCGGGTAGAGAGACAGGGGGGAGGGTTCCCTAGACGGAAATTCCGAGAGGAACACGCCCGGCACCCAATTTCACAGCACAGCGACATCTATTGGCAGAGTAGGCTAACTTGGAAAATTTTGTAGTAGTATTTAGCTCATTTGGCGCCGTAATTCTGCAATCAGAGATACCAAAATTAATCACTTCTTCCTTTGGAACCAACAACTCCACAAAATTTCATCCAAATCCGTTCAGACTTTTTGAGTTATTTGCTGACAACCAACAAACCAACAAACTAAAAACCAACAAACCAACAAACCAACAAACTAACAAACCAACAAACCAACAAACGCCAGTGATGAAACAATACCTCCTTCGGCGGAGGTAACTAGAGGCATAATACACTCAGAGAGTGTGTACCTCCGCCGATCCCCACAACATTCTCATTCAAAACATTCTCCCTTTCACACGCCCAATTTCTATCTCTAATCATTATTTCCTCGCTGTTAGCTCTTTTTGCATATTAAAAAAGCACAGAGACGGGAAGAGGAAGAAGTTTAAGCTACGTCTCTGGGTTAACATAGTCCTGAGCTGATATATGAACAATAATACGTCAATGAATATTTTTTAGCGTTTGTTCTTGCCTACTCCCTGAATAGAGACCCATTTCATTAAGTATTTGCTCATTTTGCATATTAAAAAAGCACTTAGAGATGCCAAAATTTAATCACTTGTTCCTTTTGGCATTTCCAACAACTACACAAAGTTTCATTCGAATCCGTTCAGTACTTTTTGGTTATCCTTCTGACAAACAAACAACAAACCAACAAACGCCAGTGAAAAAACAATACCTCCTTCGGCAGAGGTAAAAATAAAATATATTCATTGAATGTATACAATACCCCAACCAAGGGTTATAAATATGTGGACAAGTCTTATGAATCGATTTTATTAAATTAATTCTTGCGTCTTCTATGAGGAAAATCAATTATTAGCAATAGAATATATTCATACTTGTTTTATATGTACTTTTTTTATCTGGACAGTAATTTTGTGTTAAAATGTTCACTGATCTTCTTACGATACTGTTCAGGCTTATGTTATGTAATGTTTATTTGACAAGTAAATTTAATCAAGGTAAGCTCCAGATTTCCATTCTAGTGATGATATATCTTGATGTGGTCCAATTAATTGGCCATTAATGTTTTAATTTTGTGAATAGATTATTTGATGAACTCTAGTTTTAGATGTTAAAATGTCACAATTTATTTTCATGTAGCTCAGATTTGGATGCAACGTTAATATCATATTAGTTTAAAATAAATGTTGTACGGGTGTACAAAAAATAATAATATAATTGGCTTCGTTTGTAAGTTTACAAACTATCGGATTTGACGAAACTTGGCTTCGAGTGTGGGTGGTGGCTACTTTTTTTATATTTTAAGTCTGTATTTTTATATACATTTATATATATTCATTGGGTCTTTATAATTAGTAGACATTTATACGCATTTATATATTTATTTAGTATTTATATCTTAAATTTGATGTGACCTCAGAATTTTTGAGTTTAAATGCTTGGATAAAACAGTTGCTTATAGCTTTTGAATATTCATGCTTCAAATATAACTTTTTTGTTCATATGAAATATTGTTAATATATATACAAATATAAATTTGGTTCATTTGTACATTCTTACAACGGCATGTTGGAGGGCGGTAGGAAAATTGCCCGCAGAGAAAATAACCTGAAAGAAAAATTGCCCGCAATTTACTGCATTAAATGCATCATGCTTCATATAACATTATATATCATTCCAGCATTTGGGTTCCAATCCCGAGAAGTATGCAATAATTTTTTTAAAGGTTCCGCCTATCCTATTTAAGATATATTGAGGGGTTCCAACCCCACCGACCATGAGCCCTCGGTTCACCCGGTCACAATTATGGCATAGTGGAGTTCTTTCGGACTCCGCCGATCATAACCATGATATATTTGGGCTCAAAATCCACTGCCATGGGCCTTAGGGTTCCGCAAGTCACGGCAATGACATATTGTAGGGGATCCAAACCCACTGCCCATTTGGAGTTTTAACCCCTTTATTTATAGTTGGGATCGGTCAAACCCGAGGTCCAATGGGCGGTGGATTTGGAACACCAATATGCCATAGATGTGATCCGCTGAACCGTGGACCCATTGGCGGTGGGTTGGGAACCCCATATGTCGTAGCTGTGATCAGCCTACATCCGTCATGCTACAGATCGTGCCTTTGATCATTAACTCTGTACATTCTTAAAACTATCATCATCCGTTTCTCATACAGAGAACTTTAATTAAAAACATTTCTACGTTTGTATAACTACATTTTTTTAAACATGATGCTTGTCATAACAAAGAACATCCAAACAGTAACGATGGACTTGACAGTGATATCTTCCATATATGATTTATAGTATCTTTACTGTTCTATTTATTAACACAATAACTCATTTAATACCAGGCACTCCTTAACTGATCCTTATATTGAAAATATATAAAGGCATTTATACATATACTAACAATGTTTAAATATATATGTTTATGGGTGCATTTGCTTTTGCTTTGTATTTTGCGCCAGCTTGTCCCCAGGTCATTCTGTAAATTAAGAGTGAATATGTATTACTTCGTGATATATCTCAGATATTAATGTAATATATTAACAAAGTGCACACAAATATAAATATATATAACATTTTTCCTAAATTAAAAATTCAAATACAGTATAAATGTTTGAGATTACTCTTTTCATAGTGGATTGAAAGTTCTTTTTTCACTTTTGGTGAAATTCTTCTTCATTTTAAGAGGATAAATCATGGGCTGTTTAGTATTCTGCCCCATCTTCAGACACTTATATTATTTTTTCCATCTCCTTCTTGATCTTCGTTACTTAAAAAATCAGGTGTAAGACCCTCAGACGAGTAGTACACCTTTATTGTACAGTCTTTATGAAAAAATATAAAACTATTTTTATATTTAAATTTATGTAAAATATATAGAAAAAGTCATTGATTTGGATATTAAAAACAAGCCTTTTCCTTGTTTTTCAAAATGTGCAAATGGGCAAAGTTTGATCTTAATGCCACATAAAGATTAAGGAAAGCTTTGGTAGGGAAGCAAGTGGCCTAAAGCATTTTTTAATCTACCGAACGTAAATACAGGGCTGCAGATATGATCTCGAGTCATTCCTTAATTGACAGCATGTCTTGATCTGACAGTAAAGAAAGATTGACTCCAACCAGTTGGGCTTTCAAGTATGTTTGAATTCCTTCTGGAAGCACCTTCACTCGTATGACACAAGTTAAGAGTGAAGAGAAACCATATCTTTATCCACAAGCGATTTTTAACGGTAACTTCCTTCTTATTTTACAGTTTCTGGAGCAATACAAAAGATAGGATGTGAATTCATGAGTACTTTAAGCATACATGCTATTGGCAGTGACCACAAAATAAATATACCGTGATTGGCATATCATTAGAGAGAAAAGGACGTTTTCATGTGAGTTCTTATTTTTGCCAGGCGTCTTTAGCCTTTGGCAAGCTAAACCAGGTATTATAGAAAGCTTTCTTTATGAACTTCTTCACAAAACTTGAAAGGATTAAGGTCTTCATCATATTATAGAAACTTGTCATTTTGATACGTGAAAGACGTTTTCACCACTCACATTATACTAATTAACTTGTTTCGAATTTGCCGAGCTATTCAAAGATATTATGAAGACTCTATACTTAAGGCTAGAATCGAGGTTCTTTGGCACGTGATGCATCTCACTAGCTTCTTCTTATAGAGATTCAAGAAATTCTGTATTACTTGGACGATTTCTTCAAATTTGGCGATTAAGATAGCTTTTTGTGCTAGTATGAACGTTGTTAAATATGTTAACTGTCATAACGGTGTATATTTGATGGTCCTCATGGTGGACTTATATAAACAAAGATTTATACACTGTGCCATTATTTATGATTTGACATAAAAACAGGTTTAGTGAATCTTCATTCATTTTCTAACAATGCACTTGAATAGGATCGTGTTTGATAATATAAAGTTATATATTATACATAGTTAACATGCGCGGCATAAAAATAAGCAAGAAATATGTCCTAGCAGAATAATTAGCTGTTGATTATATAAACATGAAAATCATATTCTTTTGTGGATAATTATTTTAATAGGACTTATCATTTATATAATAAAGATTTAATGATACTTGAATAAGATAATGTAACACTAATGTTTGAGTGTCTTGTATGTATATTGAAGCATGTGTTACTCTTCTGCGCTTGTTTAATTGCCCTGTTTGTGCTCATTTGAATGGATTTGTTTGTTTATTCGATCTCTTCAAGACTCGCTCTGCTGGCTCGGAATGAATTCAAGCTTCTCTTCGACTCCTCATTATAAGAAACAAGCTGCATGATATAATTTTAGAATGTCTTAGGTTTATGTTTATATTATTTAAAACATTGATTTTATTTACCGCCTAAACGCTTCATTTATAGTATATATATATATATATATTATTTGCTTCCCTATTGTTTCAATCCATGATCTCAATTTGGTTATATCAACTATTTTTGTATGTATTTGAATGTCTTTTATTATTGGAAGATCATATTTTTATATTTCAAAATAAAAACTGCCACATGAAAAGTATAACACAAAAATCCATTCATTCTCAGTGAGAAGTTGCTATAAAAATGGAATTAATGATCTTCTCCCAGTCATCTATGCATTCCAAATACCATTGGCTTTGTTAAAGATGTTCCATCAGGCAGGAGGGAAATGGAATTCCATGATCAGACCTGTTTTCTTTATTATTACTATACTTTAAAAAAATCTTTAGGCATAATATTGGTTAAAATAGTTTTTTTAAATATAACTTTATTTATTGAGAGAAATTACATAATATAAGTATAAATAAAAATTACAGTTTAAAATTAGTTTCCTCAATAAAAAAGTAATTTTTTATTGGTTAAAATAATTTTATTCTGTTACTGCAGAGAAGAATACAGTGTAAAAAGCATACAGATAACATAAGAAATCAAATCAAATCTGGACAATTACGTAATACAAACATCAATGAACATTATAGTTCAAAATACCGTCCATATAAAAACCATAGATAAAAAACAATAATTGATAAAACTAATTTATATTCAATATAAAACTGCGATGCATTCTAAAATCCTTCTGATGTCGCTCCAATATAATTTGAACTGTTTGGATAAAATTTAATGATGTCTCCAGCCCATTTCCAAGTTGACGCACCCAAATCAGGAATTTTGACCTCAAAAGCAGAGTGGCAGGCAGCAGCACCAATGAGGATAGGTCTTAGGTCTTTTTTTCTTGAATGTACTTGTTAGTATTAAGTTTTTGTGCATTAAAGATTTGACATTTTGTATTGCAGATTCAATTGCTTTGTGACTGGGGGAGAATTCTTTTAACATTAAAGACACCAAAAAGAACATAGGCTTTCAAAATATTTGAGGAATCGTCTTCATTTTCATATAAATGTAATTCATCTATATTAAAACATAACACAATACATCAGACAATAACACTAATTATAAAAAGTTAGCTCAGTTCAAATAAAAGTAGCAAAACATAGTATAATAAATATTGTACAATAAGATTTGTTAGTTCCCAGGATAAATCACTTCCGCAGAAGGGGTAAATTATAATCTTATTATTTTAATTTTTAGAACTTTTGTTAACTTTAATTAAGTTTTTTTTTAAAGAAATTAAGATATTGCTTTGAGCAGGACGGATAAAATCTGACTAAATTGCCTGTATACACCCAAGAGGAACAATTTACTTCAGGGATCTTAATAGATAAGGCTGAGTACCTAGATGCAGTGGAGATCAAAATAGCTTTGATGTCATACTTGGATATAAAGTCGGCGCTAGCTAGCTTTTGAGAAATATAACTTCGGCAAGTTTGAAGCGACATGTCCAAGGCACACGTTTTTTAAAGAACTTTTATGGCTTGAATTAAGCCCAAATATAAGAATAGGAGGTACATTTTTCACAAACTCCCTTAACATTTAGAGAAACAAACTCTCTTAATATGTTAAGAGCCGGGCAATTTGCAAATGCATGCGATATTTGTTGTACAGCACTCCAAAATCTTTGCATAGAATCTAAAAAAAAACACAACCTGACGATATTTGGAACTGAGCTGTTAACCTCCTGTCTCATAAATTCCCGAAATCGAGCTCAATATTCGAGGTCCCCATGATAGTGGAAGTCCAATTCTTTAATATATTTTTGCATATTGGTCAGCTTCCTCTTTAGAATTCGACACAAAAGGCATCTTCAAATGCCAAGGGTTTGGAACTGGAAAAATAGTTAGATTAATAGTAAATCGGACCAAGGACTATTGAAAAACAAGGCATTTTCATATTGCCAAGAGAGCTGACTACTTGCATGCCGGTGGTGTTTAATGACGTTACACTATCAACAAAAATAATGAAATGATTAGTTTTCAATTCCTGTTTACGTTAACAAAAATTATAGATTTTTATGACAAAAAAATAAAAATAATATAAGAAATCTGACCTTTTAATATCCATGAAAACAAGGAATATCTTGTATTATATAAACTTGAATCTACCTATCAATGCCTCGATACCAAAAACTATACCTTAAATTGATATACACCTAAAATAATACAATAATATGTGAGGGCAATAGTACTTCTGGACATGCAACGTCTTAGTAGGAAACGTTGGACGAATGGATTATATATTTGGGACTAATCTTCTTTGTATCCATACTCGTTTTATAGAGAAGAAGGAAAGGAATTCACGATTACTGCAGATTTCAAAGGAGTTCCTTGTTCTATAAGGAGTAGTGAACACTCCTTGAAATATTGTACAAGAAAACTAAATATAGAAATACCGGAAAAAAATGCAAAAAAAATGTAACCTCAAATCATGATGCCGTATTTTGTTAAAAATGATTTGTGAATTGGTGTAAATTGCACTGTAGTTTGTTTTTATTATTCATATTAAAGGTAAACAATGGGCTTGGATTAAAAAACAAAACAAATATCATGACTTATTTCTTCTCTCTTGAAATAGAGTTTCATCCTTTACTGCGTCAAAAGGATTATCTTTCTCTAAAGGAATCATGCACAAACGTCCAAATACACAGTCAAACCTGTATATAGTGGCCACTTAAAATGTGCCCTCTATCCTCAGATTATTTATAAAAATATTATAGATATATATATATATATATATATATATATATATATCCGGAAACGACCGGGACACTTATTTTCGCCAGCACCCGGGCCAAAACCTGGCTGGGACTTTAATATATTCGTTCCTTTGTCATTCTGAAAGTGACGAACAGGAATATTCCCGATATTTTTTTTAGAAAATAATTATTGTTTAATTTTTTATAGAAAATAATTATTATTTAATTAAAAAAATATTATAAGTGAAGCAATGGTCCAAGAATTGTTGAAAAGAGGCGGGATTTTTCATTTTCATGATTGTAAAATAACATAAATTTAAAAATTTAGCTTAGAAACAGCTAATGTGATATATAAGGAAAGTGAATGCGATAGCCGTGTGTGTTAAGAAGTGTTCAACTCTCAATTATGCGGACGCAGGTTCGAATATCGAGAAGGGAAGGTCAGTTTTGGTCAACTCATCGATCGACTAATTTTAAATCTTTAATGCCTCTTCATATTCCCAGGGACTCAATTCTGTCGAACCATATAGTTAAAAATAGTTGAAAGTAGTTGAGCGTAGAGGCTAGCCGTAAATGGTGAACACCAACCTTCTCTGTACCTCAACTATATACATTTAAATGGCGCCTACATGGTTCCCGCTACACGGAGCCACTACCAGCCAATGGAGAACAAACTACCAAGTTACTGCGAAAGACATTTCATGACTTATCTTCAAAAATATATCTGTAATTGGCGGACTTGGTCAATCGATTCAGCTTCCTTATATTATTTTCTATTTGTTATCTCCAATATAGTTAAACTTTGAAACCCGACATAAAAGCTTGTTAACAATATTATACCAGTTATGTTCCAAATGAAGCCATATATACTATGGAAGCCGGTGAAAATTTGCTTAGAGTATACTTAGATTTAATTTATATTTTTGTTGGGGTCACAAATATGTATATTTTTCTTAATTGTTTTCAGGGATCATTTTTACCTCCGCCGAAGGAGGTATTGTTTTCACTGGTGTTGGTTTGTTAGTTTGTCAGCAGGATAACTCAAAAAGTACTGAACGGATTCGGATGAAATTTTGTGGAGTTGTTGAAAATGCCAAAAGGAACAAGTGATTAAATTTGGCATCTCTGAGTCCAGAATTAAGATGCCAAATGAGCTAAATACTAATAAATATTTCAAGTTAGCCTACTCTGCCAATAGATGTCGCTGTACTGTGAAATCGGGTGCCGGGAGCGTCTTCCTCTCGGAATTTCCGTCGAGGGGAACCCTCCCCCGTCCCTCTACGCCTCCCCAGTCGTGAAAAAATTCGCCTCGGAAGGCTCATAAGGACCCCGTGACGGCGGAGGTTTGCACTCTCTGAGTGTATATATGCCTCTAGTTTGAACATATTTTTTGTTAATGTAGTTTAAATCTTGAATGTATTTGTCCTTTCCTATGACGTATTCCCTGGATGATCATATTGTTAAGTCTATTGCTTATTTTTACAAAAATATGAATCAAATATGTATAGCCATATTTTTTTTCTTAAGTTTCATGTTTATGGGCATAAAAGATATTAAATTAATTATAGTATATTAATTGTTATGAGGGCTTTCATGGCATGCAGGGGACCTGTATCCTTGAGGCGAGGAGAAGTTAATCTTTTGTTGTTCATATGTATTTTTCATCTTCGCCAAGCCCAAAAAAAATCTTTGTTATATGTATGTCCGGAGCTCAATTACTTTTCAGGAACCATGCCTGCGCTTACAATACATGTGTTTGTGTACTGATAAAGATCATGGAGAGAGCTATTAAGACTCATTTAGAAGCCTGCGCATTAGAAAAACGAAGCTGGCTGGGGTTGTGTGTTTATTGTTCCTTATGAAGGGGCCTAGGCTAATGCTTAGCATAATTGATTGGCTATGGAAATCTATTGAAGAAAGGGCATTTTTCACATGCTACCCAAAGGAATCATAAGAATATTTCAATAGTCGTAGGTTTAAATTTGTTCAAAGACTTGTATTCGAAAAAGGTAGAGATGTCCCAATTCGTTAGCTTTTTTTATACTCACGTAGGTGCCTTCTGCCAAAACATCTAAGAACGGAGTGATTTAAATCCTACTCTAACTCTGAATATTAGGGATTAATGGCTGAGGAAAATACGGATTAGGAAGAAATGAATCATACAGGGAAAAATGGCCCAAATAAATATTTTGCCCAGTCGAATATCGACAACAACAAGAAAATCTATTTATCTATAATTGCACCAATACAATTATATTTTTCCTTTCAATTATTGAAGACATAGTATTTGATCATAACTTAGTATTATTCAACTCCAATACCTGCCCAACCATGTATTTGTGCAATTTTTTCCATTCATCATCATTTTTCTTTTCTATCCTGGATCATTTCTTTCTAGTCCATATTTTCATAGAGTATTTCTTTTTAGGCCATATTTTCCTGGACATTACTTCTGGACATCCAAGAAATGATATATTATGACGAATTTACATATATTGAAATACGTAAGATGTCAAACAAATTGTTTGTCTTCACAATTCTTCAGTTTGCTAATTTTTTAATCAAGGTGGATGTTGTTACAGTGAAAGAAATATAATTTAGTTTTAAAAGTAGTTTGTATATAATACTTAAAATTAAGTCAAAATCAATATACCGGGTGCGGGACGAAAATTGCAACACTTACCTAGAATATTGTTTACACCCCTGTGTGTGTGTTAAAGGATTCGATCAGAAAAGTTTGAAAAATGTAAAGCGTTAATTTAACTCTTATTTTAATTTTGTTATCTATATCCGCCCTTAACAGCAACAACAGCCTCCAGACGGGACCTGAAGGCCTGACAGATAGACTGTATTTAATGAGCGTCCATTCCATCCCAAGTGTTCATCAACAGAGGCCTTCATGGCTTCAATATTGGGGTGACGTATTCTGCAGGCCCTGGCCTGCACATGCGGCCAAAAAGAAAAGTCCAAAGGGTTTACATCAGGGGCTGCATGGAGGCTACTTTCCCTTACCCCAAAAAGGGATGCTCTCTTACAAAAAATTCTGGGTGGATTTTGCTGTAAGGGCTGGTGTTCCATCTTGTTGGAGCACCACTTCTTGGTTTTGAAATGTTGCCTGAACCCAGGGCAAAAGTTTGGTTTGCAACTCTTTAATGTACGTGGCTGCATTCAAGCGAAACCCTCGGGGAAACCAAATCAATAGAATTGTGTCCCAACATGAAGCCACAAAGACCAGAGACATGATTGAGCTGGATGTTTGATAGTGGTAATTGTTTTAAGGTCTTCATCAACATCTTCAAAGGCCACAACCGGTCATTTCTCTTATTTCACAATATGGATCCACAATCCAGGTCTTTTCATCACTGAAGATGATGATCCTTCTAGCTGGTGTAGATTTCAGGTCATTGATCTAACCCTTGCAACGTTGGAGTTGAGTCACTTTGATTTGATGTCAATAATGGTCTCTCCAACATCAATAGGGACTTACCACCACACTCCTTGACAGCCCTTCTGACCGTACTTTCATCAACACCAAGGTCCTTAGCATGAGCTCTCATGCTGGTGGTTGGAGCCCTTTGGATCACATCACAAATTAATTGTGGTTGCAATTTGTACTTGCCACCACTCCCAGATTTCCTCTCGATCCCTTAGTTATGTCCAGCCTTTTGTTGAGCGGTAAATGGTCGATCTTGCCACGTTCAGTTGCTTGGCAATCTCAGTTGGAGTCTTACCTGCGCCAAGAAACGTCGACACTTGAACTCTACGGTCTCGTTCCATCTCTCTGCTTATTCTCAGAGGGAAATGATACAAACATAAAAGCATAAACATAAATACAGCTACCGAAGTTATTTAGCAGAACATTTTGTTCGACACCTTTCGTAATCTCAAATCGGATTTTTGTAAGTGTTACAATTTCCGTCCCGCACCCGGTACATATTTGCACTTTGATTATCTAAATGCTCAAAATACCTCTAGTTAGGTAATGCTCCCATGCTATATCTTTTTATTTATGAAAACCATAAATTGGGCTATTGTTCAAAGATAATTCCGTCAAATCAAATTTGAAGCCTGTCTGGACCGTTATTTCGAAGTAAGTGCTGAAACGCCAAAATTTTATTTTTGTGTGTAACTGTAGTATGATTAAACTTGAGTATTTTGATGTATAGAAAAAAAATGCAAAATTGAAAATATTAAAGTATTTTATTTTGTTAAACCATATTTATTAATATCCGTCTTGTTTAGATTTTATTATAAACTATACAGCTTTTATTACTTATTCTTATTTAACTTTACGTGTCATCTCAACAATAAAGAGGAAAAAGATCCAATCACGATGAAGAGAATTATCGTCTTTACAAGTATAAGATGGTCACAGGGGTTTCGACGTTTTTCAGGACGCTCCTAAAACGACCCCTGTGATTTTAAACTACTTAAAATTTTGCACAAAGGGTTACCTAATAGTTTAAAATACGTTTATCCCATATTATTATTTAAATTAACAATGTTCATGCTGTTGGGTGTATTAGTTTATATAGTAAAATCCTTGTCCCATTACAACTTTATAGATGCATTAAAAGTTTTATTAAAAACTCATGAAATAGTTGAAGCAATTCAACCGCCCTGGAGGAGATCATGCCCATTACTTTTTTAAACAATAAATGTGAAGGAGCAATTACCTCATGAATGATTATTATTATGATGATAATTAATTGTAATGCTCAAATAAGAGTTCTAACAATGGATGCTTTAAAACCTTATGTTTGAATAATCATTTTATTACTCTTTGAGCTTTTATTGGATAGCATTGCCATATGAATAATTTATGAAACGATAAAATTTTAAGCATCAACTTTTCATCGTATTCTGGTTAAAGCTTCAGCTTTATCTATTTTAGACTGACATGCGTGATTTTACATATATGTTGTTTCTTTTTAATTGATACAATGGATTCCAGTGGTGTAGAACTGCTGTGGCCGAACAAATTAATATGGTCATTAAGTTTTTCAAAGATACTTTATATTACTGAAGTAGTTGTATGAGCTGCGTTGGATCTGAAAGGTCTACATGAAGATCCGTGCATTTTGGATGCAAAGGAAATGAAATTTTTCATAATCCCCACTAATACTACACAAATAATAGTGTAATTTGTTTAGAGTATGCTAAAACGCTTCAAATGTACAACATTTTATGTTTTAACGACTTTTAAAGGTGACTAGAAGTGCAAAATTCTCGTCTGCTCTGAAACCTCTCACCCCTACAATGGCAAAGGCAAGTTCAGATGCGCACCTTGCCATCAACGATCTCGCACGTATCTTGCTGGGGGTTCGAAGAGCAGATGGTTGCGTGTGGTCGACCTTCTCGACAGGTCACATCTTCCATTTGTAAATGAGATCTTAGTGAAGCAGGCTGCCATATTGCTTGGAAGGCTATGAACGTGGTCAGGTGTCCCTTGGAGAGGATTTCCCATGACTTCAATGAGCGCACCCGTAGTGCTACGATATGCCTCAAGAAACCCGTTTCTACCAACTGTGTCGCTTTCAAAGGCCTGGAGCTTGTCACAGCCATTAAGAGAGGCATGCACTTCATCAAGTGCTCGGAGGGTAGCAAAGACAATTGCAGGGTTGTCTAGATCCTTACCTATAGCTCTGTAAGTTTAATGTAATTATAAAAATTAAAAAAAATATTTTTATATTATTTTTGTTATTTTTTAAAAATTAATATTTTATTATTATTATTGTATAATGATTTGTTTGTATATAAAGATATATGTTTTCTTTAATTAGTAGCCATGAAGGCGAGAGTTATATTAGCTCCGTAATAAACCATACAACAAAAACATGATTTGCTAATTAATAAGTTATATGTTATGTCCTATCATGCATAATCAACTGCGTCTAAAGAAAAAAGGGTCCACGTAAGCATTGTCTTACTTTATTGTCACTCGAGCCCGGACGATATAGACAATCTAGATTAAACATTAATATGTGCTCTAACGGAGCGGAATTGCAATATATGGGATTTTATATGTAACATTTAGAACACATAACTGGGGATAATGCGTCATAAGCTCTGTTTATGGTAGGATTGAAGCACAATTTTTTCATGATTTTGGCATATGGAAGCTGAAGACCAATAAGGTGTTTTTTTTCAAAACCTGAATATGTTTCAATTATTGTTGATAAAATTTGAGGGCTGGTGGGCTCATAACTCCAATATATTAAATTTTTGACATGCATAACCTATATATATATATTTAAAGTTGTTTGATTATTTTGGTTTTTTCCAAAGATAATAGATACAAGATGCGTAGAACGCAATGTTTAGATTCCTCTGATTAGAAAAGAAAAACTGAAACGTTAAACATGACGTCACATTATCAATTTGTTATGATTTATGGCATAAAAATATATATTCTCTTTCTTTTCTCTCATTATCTTTCTGTCTGTTTTGATAGAAAGGACTACTACTACTTTTATTGAGTAGTGAAAAATATAAATAACAAACCTTTTCAGATATTAATAATTTGCTGAGTTTCGGCCTGAAAATTGAAAATCTAATGAAAATAACATATTATTAAACCATTTCATTTTTTTGCTGAAAATCATGTGAATGTAGTACACAGAGTCATAAAAATCTTATTTTTTATATGAAATATATACGAGGTTGTGTGGCTTCATCGATATTAGTCCACCATATTATTATTATTATTGGTTATTTTTTAGATGGTGTAGGTATTAGATATACAGGCAAATCGTATAAATGATGACGTCACATTTTTTGATTTTTATTATGGAAATATCCTTCTTTGTTTACATGAGTTCTGCCCCCCCCTGGTTTTTTTCTATAAAATTACACTGCTTTATTTTTATTGCATTTTTAAATTCTGCTCTATCAATACAATATTTATGTTGTTGCTTTAATTGTGAACATAGATAATCTCTTAAGTTTTTCATTTATAATGATACATGAAAAACCTAGAGGCATATATACACTCAGAGAGTGCAAACCTCCACCGTCACGGGGTCCTTATGAGCCTTCCGAGAGGAAGACGCTCCCGGCACCCGATTTTACAGCACAGCGACATCTACTGCCGAGTAGGCTGACTTGAAATACTTATTAGTATTTAGCTCGTTTTACATCTTAATTCTACACTCAGAGATGCCAAATTTAATCACTTGTTTCTTTGGCATTTCCAACAACTCCACAAAGTTTCATCCGAATCCGTTCCGTACTTTTTGAGTTATTCTCCTGACAAACCAACCAACCAACAAACCAACGCCAGTGAAAACAATACCTCCTTCGGCGGGGGTAATAAGTAATACAAATATTCTCAACAAATTTTGCATTCTATCTAATAGAAATAGTATTTCTAGACACGGCATAGTTCCCTTTATAAATGTTGATCTTTTAAGCTCCTAAGGATTACTGTAACGTTTCAAAAATAAAATAAATATCAAAGTACATAGGTTTGCAAAGCCGCAGGATGAACATATTGTAATTGTACCGTTTTAGGTACCCTAGACAGAGGAAACGGACTCATACAACATGCATTTGTTAAGCTTCTTTAATATGCATGGCCCATTATGCTATTTAATGCGAGTCAAAGTTCCTTAGGCTTTTTGGAAGAGTGTGTGCAAGGGTTGGTGTACCTATTCCACATACACGAGTTCATATTTTGTTAAAGGTTTACCTCACAAAAATAAAACATAAAAAATGTAAAACAATTATTTTGTTTTTTCGGCAATTGATTTATGTTTGAAAAAAAATATTATTGAAATTTTATTTCATTTCTCTATTGTATGCAAATCTTTGGTTAATAAAAAGCCCTGATATCATAGTATTCAAAATACAACATCCTAAAGGGAAGCTTTTGGCACAAATTATTCTCTCTCTCGCAAAATCAACAATAAACAACCTTTTTCATTTGTTGACTCACTTTCCCTTGATGATCCATTTATCGTCAGAACAACAATTTTATAGGATTAGTTGCTTTATTATATTAATATTAATCGGTGATATCCAAGGAATCCATTCTCAGAATTCTCAATTGATATGGATCGACGTCCATGAGAAGAGACAATTAACTATTCTTAAGAATAATATTATTCTCTCAAAATTGGTGTTTGTCGTAAAGAAATGATGTTTATTATTATTATTTTTTCACCCTCCTTTGTCTTTAACAAATCACGTTCGAATAATCACTTTGTAATTCATATCCCTATTCTTCAAGGAAGGTATGGAATGTCTTGTTGATAAACTCTTTGTTTAACTTTATTCATTGAAAGCTTTTTTCAATTACTCATCATTCTTATCTTTCGTGAATGAATCGTAGTAATAATAATAATGATGTATAGAATTCCTATTATGACATGGATGCTTCTTTATTCATTGTCCATGTGCCTGTGTATTGTCCTACCAATAACAAAGGCAAAGTACAACTGTAGGTTCTTTAAACATATCAAAATGATATTTCCTACCTATATATATATATATATATATATATTAGGGTTGTTCTTATTTTTCAAATGTTTGAAATGTTAGCAACTTTGTGGATTTTCTGTTTCTTGGTGATAAAAGAAGACGACATACAAAGTTTGAACAAAATCGGTCAACATTACGAGGTCGCGCAACGAGGTCAAAGTTTTAAAAATTTAGTAAAAATATAGTTTTCCGCAAATTTCTTCAAAATGGTGGACGTTACAGACTTCAATAATAATTATTAATTTAAAGGAAATCTAATTTACTACCAGACGTATGTTTGATGTTTTTTAATAAAACAAAGTTTTCAGTAAAAACAAAGCAAGAAAGGAGTGTGTATTGTTAGCTTATTTCATAGCTTTTTTGTATCAATTAACTTCACTCGCCTGTAGAAGATGACTTGTTCGCTTCAGAGTAAAATAGTACTTTTAAGTTTAGTAAAACTTTAGATGATAAATCCAAAAATGACCTTGGTTGCATTCTATCAATTCAGAATTCAGTACAATCTGAGTTTACATCATATGATTCAGAGCCTGTATTGACCTATAAGAAATCGATTATGAAAAAAATAAATCATAATGTGTTTCTTAGATGTGCGTCAAGGTATCCTCTCAAAATTTTACTTTGTCTCTGACGCATTTATAATCCATTATATGCGTCATTTTGTAATGAGATATAAGCAAATACGTACTCCCCCCCAAAATTGATCTTTGATATGAGAATCGATTACCATCTGGTATTATGTTAGTGTTTACCTGGATAGAAGAGAAAGAGAAGGGAGGGAGTATTTTGCCTCACTTCTCTCCCTTCTTTTTTTCTTCCTATCCAGGTTACACTAACTGCCGTTACCAAATGGTAATCGTATATTCTCATATCAAAAGATCAATTTTTGGGGAGAGTACGTATTTGCTTATATCTCTTAAAGTATAGCGATTTTCAGAACACCAAACATATCAAATGAAAGCTTGGTTAACCAGCTTTAATATTTTGGTATACTAAATCATGTCAATTTAATAAGTAGAGAGTTATATGTACATTAAAAAAGCCTATCTCGCGTACAAAATGACGCATATAATGGATATAAATGCGTCAGAGACAAAGTAAAATTTTGAGAGGATACCTTGACGCAAATCTAGAAACACATTATGATTTATTTTTTTCATAATCGATTTCTTATAGGTCAATACAGGCTCTGAATCATATGATGTAAACTCAGATTGTACTGAATTCTGAATTGATAGAATGCAACCAAGGTCATTTTTGGATTTATCATCTAAAGTTTAACTAACTTAAAAGTACTATTTTACTCTGAAGCGAACAAGTCATCTTCTACAGGCGAGTGAAGTTAATTGATACAAAAAAGCTATGAAATAAGCTAACAATACACACTCCCTTTCTTGCTTTGTTTTTACTGAAAACTTTGTTTTATTTAAAAAACATCAAACATACGTCTGGTAGTAAATTAGATTTCCTTTAAATTAATAATTATTATTGAGTCTGTAACGTCCACCATTTTGAAGAAATTTGCGGAAAACTATATTTTTACTAAATTTTTAAAACTTTGACCTCGTTGCGCGACCTCGTAATGTTGACCGATTTTGTTCAAACTTTGTATGTCGTCTTCTTTTATCACCAAGAAACAGAAAATGCACAAAGTTGCTAACATTCAAACATTTGAAAAATAAGAACAACCCTAATTAGATTATATTATA
>CP045897.1:26893313-26905928 GCA_013387185.1 Caligus rogercresseyi
GACTTATTCAAAGGATTAATTTCTCGTTTTTAAATACATATATCAAAACAAAAAACTAATTTAGAATCCTTGAGATCTACCAATATTTTACACCAATTATTTATTAATTACATTCATATGAGGACATGAGAGGAGATAGAATGGCGAATTAGTACATAAATTTACAACATAACATTGGATCAGTTGAGGAGACACTAACGTTATTCGATTTCATTCAAACTTGGACACGATGATCTCTATGCACAAAGTTATAATCCTAGGGGGAGCCCGACTCTCAAATATGAAAAATGTGAAATAAAAATCATATATATATAAACACATATATGTTCCATCCGTAATGGGCTTACCAAGAACAGAAATATTCATGGAAGACAGTTTTTTGTCCGTATTAAATCAGAAATATATCCCCACAATGGTATAAGGAACTCCCCACATCTCACTTCCAGATGAAAAAAAGATCAAGAGTCCTGCGTAACTAATATGCAAAAAGTGTTCTATCACACCAGTTCACTCTTGTATCCACCAGCAAAACATCTGAACTTAGCTTCGACTCATCGAGGGCCTTCAAAATTCCTTTTGTATATTTTTATAGGACTTATAGTCATTTTTGATGGCCGTATTAGAAAATAACAAAAATAAATAACAAGTAAAACCCTTTGATGTCATCATACATTATTTATTTTTGTATGTTATTTTTGTCTGCACCAAATATCGGTCTCGTAATTATTCATTTTATTCTTCTTAATGAGTAATTTAGAACCCTTCAGATACAATAATGACATTGATAGTATCATTTGATTAATTCAAATCAAATTTCATACCTTCCTATATTTCCACATTGCCCAAAACAGCAGGCAATCTATAGATTGCCCTATATAACGGACATTATGTATATTCTCAGTAACAATTATATCAAAGGCATATGTTTTGAACCATGTTATAAATAAATCTAATAACCAAGGCGGAAATTGTTTAGCCACAGAGAACAAAAGTGTATTTGCTCGTAGCAAATTTGATAACAACTACAGCGACCCTACTTCATCATGAAGATTAATAAATGTATATTGGTCGGAAGGGAGAGCGAGCCTCATGTCAGTTATTTTATTTGATATTCAACATATTGTAAAAATTTATCTCTGCTCATCTCCCTTTATGTGTTTTTTCTTATTATTTTTTTGTCCTTGAAACCAAGAAGACAAAGAAGGAATCTTGGGCCGCTTTGGTATGAATTTGAGGATCTGTTTTATTGGTTTGTTATTTTATCGTTTTCTTTGAACTAAGGTCAAATCTGTTACTATGGAAATATATGTTTTTTAATTTTCTGGGCACAAGATTGCAAGGATCTTTATAAAAGGTCAAATAATAGAGAGGCAAACCACTTGCAAGAAATATTTTAATTGCATGGGCTGTCTAAGCCGGTGTGTTTTGTCTCAAGATCAAAAAGTGGGATGGCGAAGGTATCAAATAAGCGATGTTGGATATAGTTTAAAGGTTGTGATAATTGTTGAAGGTATGTAGACTGCACTTAAATGGCTTAATTTTAGATAAAAGCCTTTGAAATCCACCCATTTATGACTCAGCATACTTAAAGCGTTAAAGTAAGTAGCGCATGCATAACATAAAATTCTTCCTTTTTCCCCCAAAAATTGGACTTAATATTGTTCTTCTTAAGTCCGCAAGGGGCGTTTTTATGCTAGAGCTCTTTGAAAATAATAACAAAGTCCTTTTATTATTTATATTTGGAGACGTTTTTTATCTTGTAGTTATTTGATATATTTCAAATCATCAAATTTAATCCCTTTAAACCGGTTTAAATGGGATTGTGACGTAATTTCATGGACAAACGACATCTAACGTTAAAGGAAATTACAAAATTTGGCCAATTTTTTTGGTTTACTTTTTCCTTGCGTGCGCTACTTTACTTTAACGCTTTAAGCATACTTAGAAGATTAGAAGTGTTAAGACCGTGCATGCTGTAGCGACTTCTTACCGACTAAGAATATCGAAGATCATTCGTAATGAAAGTATTATCTCCAAGAAAGCGTATCTAATTCCGACATTGTTTGGAATTTCCCAAAAGATCTTTTCGCTGAAAATGTCTTATATTGTATTTTTTTAAATGACTATTCAATGAAATAATTCCATCTAGTCAAAAAAGTAAGAAAAATCTAAATAAAACACCAATGTATGTATGTTTCTATTAATCTTGTTATATAAAAAGGCATCCATGTTGTAATAGAGACGGAAGGATTACATTTTAATTCATAAAATTCATTGTATGAACCTATATATATATAATGTAATTTATTGATATTTTTGCATATATAATTAGTACATATGTAGAGGTGAATACATATACAATATTACAATCTATTGCAATATATAGGTATAATTACCTTGCAAAAGTTTTTTTTGAAGTACACAGAGAAAAATTGAGTATAAATGTAGTATAAGTTAAATTTGTATTCACTTTCAAGGTATAGATTCACTATGTCTTTACATAAAGATTTTAATTGAGTAAAATACGTCATACAACTTCCAAGGGTTCCTCATAAAAAATATTTCCAATCGTTTTTAATGTTACTTTACAGGTAGGAAAATGTAAGATATTGAATGATTTTTACGGGATGTCCTCGACATTCCTTGTAAAAAGGATATAACAAACTGTGAAAGCAAATATGTTTTCTTAAAATTTGATTGAATATAAAAAGGTGAATAGGTAAAGAAATATTTTCTTCCCTTAATACATCAAGCCACCTATGGGCTAATATTTATGGATACTCATAAAATAGTATTGTAATTAAAGACTTTGAATAATGGCAAGTTTATATATTATATATATATATATATATAATAGTTTTGAATATTATATTTATCTGTAAACTTATTTATCTGTTTTTGTAAACGTTTTTATTAAAAAAAAATATATTTCTATCTTTGAAATTGTTCTTGAGTAGTTAAAAACTTACCCTTATGTTTGACTGTACAAAAAAGGTTTGTGAAAAGGTGAACCTGGTTGTGTTATTCGTATACGAAGGCACATAAGTACCCTCTTCTTGTTCTGAGTCCAAGATACAATTAAGGGTAATTATCTTATTAAATTATTACTATAAGTCAGCTTCATTGTCTTATATGAAGTGGTAAGAGACAAAGATAAGTCACTTTAAATAGTATTTGTAGGAAGACATAAGATAACTAAAGAGGCCTGTCACTTATTTGATTTTGAAATGCCGTCCCGCTATAAAGTTGGTTTGTCCTCATCATGTAACAATATTTTTTTAAACTTTGTCAAGTGTCTCAGTATATAAATATTCATTTACTGAGTAATGGATATAATTTTATTTGGTGAATTATTCTTTGATATTAATTTACACTTAAAACACCTGATATAAGCTAGGCAATTAACACATAAGAAGTAAAGAAAGGATTATAAGCAGGAACGACCGGTATCCGGCCCGGGTCCCGTTTGTTTTTTAGCGTCCCGACCGGGACTTTAATATTTTCGTTCGTTCGTTTCGACATTTTTAATAGAAAATAATTTGTAGTATTTTTAAAAAATATTTAAAAATTCTTTTCTAAAAAACGTCATCACCTTTTTTCAGAAATTAATTTTAAAAATTTAAAAAATATTTTCTAAAAAAACCCGTCCTTCAGAATGTATAAGGAACGAATATATTCAAGGCCCGGCCCAGGTCCCGACTAAAAAAGTGTCCCGGTCGTTTTCTGATTATAAGCCACTCACATGTCAATCGTCACCACTCAAATAACTTGTCACAATATAATAATAATAATATAATATTATGATTAAAGTTACATATATATATGTGGATAAAACATTGGATATATTTGATGTATCGATAGTTTGTTCGTGTGCTATCCAAGGACATTCCCGTCATTGACAGTAACATGTTTTCAAAGATGAGTTTTTGTTTGCTTGGAGTTCTCTTAAGCTTTAATATTCACAATGGCCTTAATAATTGGATAATACTAGTATATATTTTTAAAGTATGGAAACTTTTGTATGATTTAAGGTAGCATTCTTCATATTTAAGTTCCGTAATATAAATAAAATAAATTTTAAACGATCTTTGTGGATTTCATTTTGAAAAAAAAAAATCGTATGTGTCTTGTAATCTATTTGCTTGAAATATGTTTGGCGTAATAAAATATATATACTCGTACATATAGGTATATATATAATTTAAATATATAAAATTGTTTTGCTTTATTAACTTTGAGGGATAGAAATTGATATTGGTTTGATCTAAAGTGTAACGTCTTAAAGCATTATTTTAAATTATGATAAACATTAATGCGGATCTGTTTTTTAATACAAAATTAGAATTATTTTTTGTGGAGCTGAGAATATGTATAAAAATATACTGCCTGTATCAGAAGTCAATAACAAGCTGTGTTCAATCTTTATCGGCAGATTTATAAAAAATATGCTATCTGTAGGCGGTACATATATCGATACCATTAGATAAATTCTAAGAAAAATCATCTACAGGAGTGGGTGTCATCCATTTTCGATAAAGAATAAATCGCTTCAGATTATCATCTTATCCATATATTTTACAGTTCAAAAATATTTGTAGCGATGTATGTGAATCGTTAACCGATCTACTGACTATCATTGGGTTGTCACAGCTTTAGTATTTTGTATTATAACTGAATTAAGGGGTAAACATCATACATTCTAAGTAGGTTATCACTAGGGTTGCCAACTCTCAGGGGGAAAAATAAGGGACACCTCATTTGGGCGGCGCGAAAAAATATGAAGCGGGGTTCAGGGGCAATTTCCTGCATTTTGACCAATTTTAGGGAAAATAATGTAAGGAGACATTTCCACAGTTTACACAATTTATTTTGAACACAAAACACAACAATTACAAGATAATGGACCACGGGAACACAAAGTGGTTGTGCATTTTTTCTTCATTCTTTATTTCTTAATGTTGCTGCTGCAATCATTCATTGCTTCCATTTGTATTTCTTTTGGCTTCTTGCAGCAGTAGAAGCCTTTTATTCTTTAGGGCTGCAGAGTAGAACTCTGAGCAAGGCATGTCATAGTTGAGGCTGACAATGAGCTCTGCCTTGATGAGTGCAGTGGAACATTTGTTCCTCACGTCGGACCATTTAGCATTCATGAGAGAGAAGATCCTCTCCACAAAGCGGTAATACGGGACAAATTGCGTCCCGTTACAAATCAATACGGAACCCGTACTTTTGTTTCCAAATACGGGATGATTCCGTATTTCAAGGGACGGTTGGCAACCCTATTTATCACCCATTTCAGTATTATAAATATAATCTAAAGAAAAAACATTACCTTTTATAAGCTTAGAAATGCCATGCTTCAAAGCATCGCCCACAGAGTTGAGGATATTCCTTTGCAGATATCAAATTAAAATAATGGAAAACCCCATGTTAGGTGATGACTCGGATCCTTGTACCTATTATATTATACAGAGTAAGCATGGAATCTCTGGAACATTCCTTTGGTTCTAACTACATATGATTCGCCTCTCTCTCTTTCTACCTCTCTGTAGTTGTGCGAGCCTGTATTGTTATTTCGTCTATTTCTATCTTCATAATAATAATAACAATAAAAATGAAATATCAAGAATAGACCCGTGATATTTGAAGGTTAAAAGCAAGAACCCCTTTTTGTATTATTATTATCATTACATGCAGACACAAATTAAGGTTCAATTCAATTAACTCATTAAGTTTGTAGAAGAAGAAGGAGAACGAAGTTGCTTGATATCAAGGTAAAACCTTATGAGAACATATTATATTAGCTTTGTCAGGGATTAATACTTCAGTACGAAATAATCGATCAAGGAATATTTATGTAAATATATGTCCATATTGTCATGATAACTGACTTTCGCCCGACCGACTGATGGCATAAAAAACCACTGCGGAAAGAATAGTAATGTAGTTTTGATGACGTCAAAAAATAAACATATTTTGAAGGCTCAATTGTTGTATTTATCTTACAGAATAAATAGCATTTATCTCAATAGAAAAATTATGAAGTTCTTATTTTCAAGTATTTAATCTATGCCCTGAATTATTTGGTTTAAAAAATAAAGCTTATGATTTCATATCAATACGCTTTAAATGATTGATTTAGTGCTCTTATCTGCAATAAATGCGTTTAAAAAAGTAGTTTTCTGATTGACAATTTTATACTAAGTATAAAAATATTAAACATTTTACCCCGTCAGTATTTGATTTAGGTATGTGCAATAGTAACCACTTTGTTTTCAGAGAACCTCAGGCTGCAGTAGCCACACAAACAAAACAGTATAAGGGGATCGAACCCTCGAGTTTTGTATGACACAATCATAGCATATCTTGTGGTTCACACCGGAGGTCGATCGTTAATAGTTTTACGGGTCAATATATTATCAATCTTTCTCCCCAAGAAAAAAGCCAATAGCCAAATAATCGGCCAATAGTTTCTCTCCTTCTCCTCTCCCATATATTGGGTGTCATTGAAGACTAACTTTACAATATAAAACCCTGCTGCATTTATGATCGTTTGTTTGTCCAACCAAAATCATAGTTTATTTGGATTGAATCGCCAGAACCAATAGTCAAGCATTAGCAAAACAGATCATCATTACTTCATGGTGGTATTTAAAATTGTAGCCTGTATATTTTTTTATTGTTTTGTGGGCAATTTTCCCTGTAGACAAGTAATATATCAAATATGGGTTGAGATGGAATCCCAATACTTAGTATCTGAAATACAAGAGAGGCCTGTGAGGCTGCATCAGTATGTATAACTATTTTTTTAATTATATTGAAACGTTGTAGTATCGTATTTATAGTCTGAACTTTGATACGTTCAAATCAATCTTTTATATTGAATTAGTCAAAACAATACAAATTATTTTTTTCCCATGGACAAAGTTTTTTAGAACAGATTATACATACAAATAGGATAACATGTACCACGCTATGTATATTGTATAAAATGAAATTATGTTATAGAAAAACAAACATTAATCAACCTTTTAGTTATAAATATTTTTCCTTTTTAAGACCTAAATCTTCATAATCATATTATTCATCTAAACGAAAAATATATCTACTATATATTTTTTTTTTTTACTGACATTAAAAACAAAACAGATGCAGATTTCTTAAAAATTATAAAATCAAACCAAATTATTACTTCCTTAAATTTCTTGTAAGGTTTTACATTAAGCCCAAGGGATAGGCGCAAAGAAATGTGATGCATATTTTATCACTGACGCTCTGGTTGTTCACTTTTGGGATCTTCAAAGATATCTGGAAGCCGTTACAGTAATGATAGCTTTTGCTGTACATATTACGGCAATATTTAGTTCAAACTTGAAACCATTAAACCACATAGCCCATCCCGAAATTTTTCAATGAGTTATCAAGCTCTACGAATTGAACTTCTAGTTAACAGAATTTGTATTAAATTTCAAAGCTCTTTTGAATAAATGACATATTCATTAAGCATGATATATTGGTTGACCTTTTCGTTAGACGTCTCGTTCATTTATTATTATTAAGAACTTCTCTATTTTGATGACACTTCTTAAAAAATCCTTAGCCCCAAATGAGTTAGGCGTCGATTATAATTAATAGTGTCTATATAAATGATATATAATAATATGTTATGTTTATATAAATATGTATATATCTAAATATATATTATATAGTATATATGTATAGATAATATATCTATACTATTATAAGATTGAAAGAACACCATGCATTATCTTCGGTGAGTATGAAGCATGAGATTATATAAATAATTTGTATGACTTTGCGTAATTTTTAAATAAAATATAGAAAAATGATTTTTTAAATTGACCAAAAAGCAAGCAAGATGAACGGGTTTTAAGGAGAACTTATAAGTTGACGGGAAAGAGTAAACACAACAATAATTAAATATACAGTGACTGAATTTATGTTAATTTTTATCAATCAAAAACCGAATTAGAAGAACTCAAAGGAATATTGAAAAGTAAGTATGCCCATTTTACCGAGATTTGTTTAAATAAATAAAATTATTATTTTGTCAAGAAAAAAAGGTATTTTCATGAAGAGAGCTCACATTGAAAAAAAAATCGTTAAGGCAATAATTGCATCATCAAGTGGGACAGCGATCTTATTCATTAAAAAACACTTTAAGTAGACTGATTTTTCACCTGGTCAAGTTTGAGTATCCAGATATTATTATAATATTTTTGCATATGCAATTTAGAAAGTACTATTTAAAAAATGCTTGTTCTTCATTTTTCAATAGGGTTCAGGATTTCCTTGACGAGTAGGTACTTTTGTTCGTCGATGAAGGATTAAGACATCAAAGACGTCTCATTATAATTCAGTCTGTTATCCATAATGATTATACAAACAAAACCCTATCTAACCACAAGCCCTGGATGATAAAAGAGGATTGTATCTGTCTTGTACATGCCACATCTCTCACTGAATATATAATTACTTACATAATGGCTCATGAGTCATCTGCCACCTTTTGTCATTGAACAGCATCTTATATGTGCAAATAAACGATGTTTAATGAGAGTAAACTTTTTTTCTTTCTTTTTCACCAGGAGACAGATGGTGTTTTAATTTATTACGTGGCGAAAAAATATTGGTTTATTCATGGAATGTATAAGGAGTTTACTATGAAGAAGAAACTTAAATCTAAGTCAATAACTAGAGGCATATATACACTCAGAGAGTGCAAACCTCCGCCGTCACGGGGTCCTTATGAGCCTTCGAGGCGGATTTTTCACGACTGGGGAGGCGTATAGAGGGAGGGAGAGGGTTCCCCTAGACGGAAATTCCGAGGAGAAGACGCTCCCGGCACCCAATTTCCCATCCAGCGACATCTATGGCAGAGTAGGCTGACTTGAAAAATTTAGTAGTATTTAGTTCATTTGGCGCCTTAATTCTGCACTCAGAGATACCAAAATTTAATCACTTCTGGCTTTTGGCATTTTCAACAACTCCACAAAATTTCATCCAAATCCGTTCAGTACTTTTTGAGTTATCCTGCTGACAAAACACAAACTAACAAACCAACAAACGCCAGTGAAAACAATACCTCCTTCGGCGGAGGTAATTATAATGATTCAATTATGTTATATTAGGTGTAAATGGAAAAACAAAAATGGTTCAAAACCCTCTTTAGCGAAAGAAAACTTTAAATTCTAGATTTGACAAATTTATGTAAAATAAAAATCGAATTTTAAGTACAAATTTTATTCTTCATAATAATCTATGAAATTTATATATTCCTCTTTTGGAAAACAAAATTCCTTATGGTTTATATTTTTATAACCAACGTTATATCCATTATCTCAATTTTAATGTATAAATTGGGGGTTTGTATGCATTTTGATGTTTTTAAGTATTAAAAAATTGTATGTAATTGTCAAGCAAAGAAAACAAATAACTAGATAAACCATGTAGCTATTTATAAGTTGACTAATTCTTCAAGAAAAAGATATATTTGGATAACTAATTACATCCAAAAATACCAAACAGATACTGATTGACAAAAAGAAATATATAAGTATAATATATATAATATATATATATATATAGATATCTATAGATAATATATATATATTATATATATCTATATATATATATATATATATATATATATATATATACATATATATATCTAATATAAAATATATATATATATTTCTTTAAACGAAAATGAAAACACACACACTATATACATATTTATATATATATATATATATAATATATATATTGAAAAGTAATTAAAATACGAATTTACATTTTTTAAAGATATATAATCTATCATAATAGTTGAGTCAATCTCATTTAAATTAGTTGCAATGAATGTATACCGAAAATTTTAAAATACATTCACTGCAATTGATGAAATTGTAACATTTAAATGATCTATTTTGAATCCTCAAAATCGCCGTAAATATGCTTGAGATTTTTTTAAATATGGTTCGACCATCTACTGTAATCTGCACATTCGTAAAAGTTATTGGTGTTATATTGCATAATGGCTTAAATTCACCAAACAATTGCAATTACATAATTCCATTAGATTACCTAGTAAGAACTTGGAATCAAGGATCCGATTGCTGTAAACAATATTAATATTTCCATATTTTATGGTTCAAATGTGATTTTGAAAAAAAAGAATTCAACTCTACAATTAAGTCAATGATATGTGTTAATAGTTCAAAAGTATAAAATAATATCTTAATTATTAAAAGAAAATTGTTTTCTCTAATAGTATGCTCACTATAGCTCAAACTTACAAGTTATAAATATCATGTTACTTGAAACATCCTTACAAGAAATTAAGAAATAATTTTCTTCTATATCTTTTATCCCCTAAAACAATTATTGCACTTAATTACATCCAAAATCATTTTGGACATTCCAACTTCTAAACAGCAATAATATAATATATTTCTTCGTTAAGAGACCCTAGGCTCCTATAAATCCATTTCTCTTAAGATGATGCTATTATTTTAGGTAGCTTCATGGGCATATACAACACACTCACACATTAATGTGATTTACAAAGGAAGAAACCCACTGCAGGAGAGCCAACACCACAAATGATCATCAACCCCTTTAACCTTGAACTCTCAAGGTCAATTAAGGTGTATGATTAGTCCATATTTAGTCTTGCACATCTTCTTTTCGTTAAAGTTCATATATATATAAAGGGATGAAAGTCTGTGTATCAACCCTCTCTCCAAGGATACAGCAAGGAAAACAAAGCATGTATTTATTTCGTAATACTACTCAAGATCGAGATGAACGGTACGTCATGATGCACATCATCCGTTTCATCGTGTTTGCACTGGGTATTTTCTCTCTAAATTGGGTCTTGAGTGAGACCACACATGAGACTTTGAGTCAGCTTGCTCCCTTTATTTGTGTTTCTAAAGATAAGTGGAATGTGTTTTATTAAAAGCCCTCATATTAAAAAGCGAAAACTCTTTGAGATATTGACCATTTTTCTTTATTTGTCGTTCAAATAGATCCAAGTTTTTTATGAATTGATATTCGATGCTTGTTTCACGTGACCCTCACAAAAAATACTAATAATATATATATATATATAACAGGAAACAACCGGGACACTTTGTTCCCCGGGACCAGAGCTTATTGTATGATAAGTGCTTATTATATCCTATCGGAACAATTCTATCGAAACCATATAGGCAAAAAAAAAAATAAAGTAAGGACCCTTTTATACCTAACCAGAGTTGGCGGTGGTGTCTTCAACCCTAAAAAAAGTATGTCACAGGCGGGACACGAGGGCTTGGGTGTATGAGATTGAAAAGTAAGGACTCCTTTGTATACCGAACGAGAGTTGGCGGTGGTTTCAACCCTAATAAAAGCCCTAACGGCAGGCGGGACCCGAGGGCTTGGGGTGTATGAAATTGAAAGTAAGGACTCCTTTTACCTAGCCAGAGTTGGCGGTGGGTTTCACCCTAAATAAAAGCTTATATCAGCAGGCGGGACCCGAGGGCTTGGGGTGTTGAGATTGAAAGTAAGGAATCTTTTATACCTAGGCAGAGTGGCGGTGGGTTCAACCCTAAATAAAAGCCTATATCAGCAGGCGGGACCCGGGGCTGGGATGTCTGAGATTGAAAAGTAAGGACTCCTCTTATACCTTGCCAGAGTTGGCGGTGGGTTTCAACCCTAAATCAAAGCCTATAGATCAGGCGGGACCCCGCGGGCTTGGGTGTGGATATTTAAAACCTATGCCTCTCATAATGTAAGAAGTCATTGTTTTAGTCTGTTGAATTCACCAACTTTATCATGTTTGAGCCCATGTGCTCACTTTAGAATATTATATCTATTAGGAGTATTATAAAAAATGCAAAATAGGTTGATGAGGATTTTACAAATCCTGTTGATTTGCCTTGATTTGGTTCGGAATGCTCAAAAAAAGTAGTCCTATACTCAAAGTAGTATAGTACTTTTGTGAAGTAATAACAAATATTGAAAAAGATATACTCGCAGTCAAAAGTAGTAGATACTTAATACTTCAAGTAAGATAGCAACTCTGAAGATATATATATATTATAGTTATATATATAATATATATATATATAATATATATATATATAGATTATATACTATCTTATATAGTATATATATTATTAGATTATATGCTTTCTCAAATCCTATTTACATGAAAGTAAATTGTGTATCAGAAACATAAAATAAACATTGTAGTGTGAAATTAAAACTTCATAAAAGATTTTAAAAAAAATACATTCTGAAATCAATGAAAACTGAATGCACAAATATAAAGCATCAGTAAAATTCAATCACTTTTCATTATTTAAAAGATGCTTGATTTTGATGGGAAGTATTTGATTTCTTTCGCGCGGCACTGTCCAGGAGTTGTCCAGAAGCGACGGTATCCGAAGGGAAAGGGCTATATCTTGACGCGTCTGAGAGCATTATGGCTAAGTTTCTCGGATCTGATGTATTCGTTTGCAGTTAACCTTTTTGCAATAGGTGCTTTTGCATCTAGAGGCGTTAAAATGCATGAGCGGGGCGGGACAATTACTAAACCATTTTTGGAGA
>CP045897.1:26906028-26928257 GCA_013387185.1 Caligus rogercresseyi
TTTCTCCATGACGAAATGAAAAAAGCTGAAGAAATTAATACTGTCTTCGTATCCGATTCCTAAGATTTTAACTCTCGAGCCCTCCTATCCGAGTCCTAATATTTAAGTTATCGAGTCCACGAATCCGAGTCCATCAAAATGAGCAAATCCATGATTCCGAGTCCACAGCCCAGTATGAATATCCCGTAGTCAGACTTAATCTCAACTTATTTCAACAATAGTTTCATACTATAATACTAAATAAGTTGTTTATTTTGTAATAAGAATGAAGAATAAAAAGGTCATTCAATTGTGTGTAATTTTTGTCACTTGGGGTAAAATTTAAAAAAAGTGCTTTACTATTCTATAGAGAGTTCTTGGGAGAGTAGTTTATAAGTTCTTCTTATAATATTTCATCCCCTTGTTTATATCCCAGAAAAAAATACTTAATCAAAACTACATTGAAATGTTTGGAAAAATGAACGCTGAACGCTGAACGCAAAACTATTTTTTTGCGTTCAACGTTCAGCGTTCAAAAAAAGTTGCGTTCCGTTCAGCGTTCCGTTCATTGAACGTGCGTTCAGCTGAACGCCGTTCAATTTTGCGTTCCGTTCACAAGCCTGGGTTAATATATATATATATTTGTATATATTTAAGATAGATAGAGAAAGAGAGATTTTAGATATATATAGAGAAATATAACCGTTCTCCAGTGACGTCATTGAGTAGTCGCACTGCTAGATGTTTATTTTTGTATTGTCCAGACCTTATTAACAGACCTTGATCTGATATAGGAGAGTCATACTTATACTGAAAATAGTTGTCTTAACCAATTTGTTTACATTTTTGTGAATATTATGAGGTCAGCTCAAAAGAAAATATAAAAGAACTTTTATTAAAAGAAAGTTCTTTATATTTTCTTTGGGTCAGCTGGTAACTCTATTGAAGGCAACACAACCATACTCCTTTCCAGCCTGCATTGCGCTTCTAGTTCTTTATATTTTCTTTGGTCATAACATACAGCTGACAAAAACCCATAAAAAACAAATTTCATATCATAAATCAATAGGGTTTGGATTTATAGCAAATTTAATGTTATTTGTATAAATTAAATGGGATATTATTTTAATGTAAAAGTTGAGGTGATTTTGCTGATGAATTGCATTATTTTTATGATTTTGCCACTATTTTGAGCAGAAATAGGATTTATATGTTGAATAACACTATTATTGCATTCTAATATGATTCGTAAGGTGGGAAGCCCTTCATTGATCACGAAACCTTTTTGTTTTTATCAGCCGTCAAAATAGGTTTTTCGTAATACTTTACCCAGAATAAGAGCAACAAATGATTGTTCTGGAGTCCAATCAGTTTCAAACACCTATTAATTTATATTGAAATTTGTTTGTTATAGGTTTTTTGTCAGCTTATGTTATGACTCATCAGTCTTTCGTCCAGACTCTACTACTTTAGGCACTGGTTGTTGCTTGGAGTTCTCAAAAGAACGATAAAAAGACGAGATAAGTTATAATCGTCATTCGTTCTTTGAACGAGATATGTTTGTAGTCGGTCATTCGTCTTTGAACGAGATACGTTTATAATCGGTCATTCGTTCTTTGAACGAGATACGTTTTATAATCGGTCATTCGTTCTTTGAACGAGATATGTTTGTAGTCGGTCATTCGTTCTTTGAACGAGATGCGTTTATAGTCGGTCATTTGTTCTTTGAACGATATATACTTATTATCAGATCATTGAACGACACTTGGCCAATCTTTCAATATGGGCCATATGAATGAATGGAATGACTAGTTGAAATAGAACCTCCCAAAAGACCGTGATCATATCCGTCATCCTCGGGTTCGGTGAGAGTTTTCCGAATTTACGGAACGGGCGAAACCCCCTGCTGATAATTTATACAAACATACTCCCTTATAAATCTAAATCATATTCGGAACTCTGGGGTTCTGTTGGAGTATATCGAATCCACTAATGCATGAAAGCCCTTAATGATAATTATGATATATTACCCAAAATCTTCCCTAGGAGCAAAATTATAGCAATCACTCTCTGGTTCTGTGGGAGTATTCCGAGATGTATGAATCGTCTTAGCATTTAGCAATGTTCACAAGATAATTTGGCATGCAGATATGAATATAATATTCTTTCTGGAACTTTTATTCCTGATTTTATAAAATGTGGTTTAAAAAATATAGGGGGCGCTTCGACAATACATGATTACACTATGTAACCAAATTAAGGTCTTTGTTTGCCCCTGGGCTGAAATTTCAAAATTGAGTCCCAGTTTTTACGGTGATTCCAAAAATGCCAATCAAAATATCGTCCAAAAAGGTTTGGACTTTATGGCCTTTTTTTGAAAATCAGGATTTCATCATTTCTAATGGTTCAGGCCCAGTTATCTTCGTGCAAAGTAAGAATAACCACAAATGTCAGTGGTATTTATTTTTCTACTATATCTTTGCATTTCAAATCAGTTTTTATAATTTATATATCTTTCGTACTATTCGAAAAAATCGGCTTTATATTTCAAAAGTTGACCATATTTTAGTGTTCTTTTAAGCGCTATATTTTTTTGTTTTGAGTCTTTTGACTATAATCAATATGTAATATATTTTTGGTATATTCAATGCATTTCAGAACAGTTTTTATAATTTCGATATCTGGCATGAAAGTAAAGAAAAGATCAATTTAGTAGGACGAAATATTGATCATATTAAGTAACTACTTATAGGTGATTATTGAGGTTGCATTTAATATTATTGTGATTTGTTACGAAGAAAAAAAAACAGGTTTGCCTTTTTATTTGCAAGTTCCTTAAATAACACTGAATAACAAATTTCAATTTTTTTTACTGGAGATGTGAAAAATTATTTAGACTAATTTGGGTACGCTGATTTAAAAAATCAAAACCGTTTTGCTGTATCGCGTCAGGATTTTCAGTTACAGAAATATTCCCATTGCCTAGAAGTCAGGATTTCAATGAAATTTACAAAAATTCATTTATTACACTGGGGAACAGTGAAAAGTTTCTTGGGATATATCAACTGATTTGAATACCTAATGGGTCCCTGATAACTAAATTAAAAACCATTTTGCTCAATCAGGTCATAATTTTTTGAAATTTTGAGTTTTTGTTTTCGATTTTCAACTTTTAGACAAAATCACAACTTTTTTGTTTATTGAGTTACAAAAGTGGTATGGATGTTTTTGGAAATGGCATGACCATATTAGTGGGGGCAGAGACTATTTTAAGTTAAAAAAATTATCAGAGAGGCCCAAAAAAGCCAAAATATTTTGACCGATTTCGGGCGATTTTGTAACTTTTGTTTATAGAGCTATAAAATTCGTATTGATGTTTTGGAAATGGCATACTCATGTTAGTTGGGGCGGAGATAGGTTTGAGATGATAAATTAAAGATAAATCAACATATATTTTCTTAAACAGTTTTGCAAAATTGCTTCTAATATTTAAAATTGTGTCTCCTAAAGAATGATAAAGAGTGGGCCCCTCCATTGTGTTTGTTACTTGCATTACACAACTTAGAGAATGGTCTAAAGGCAAGAAGAAATACTCAGGTTTGTGTGTACCTATGGTGTGCAGAGAACAAAAAAAAACCACTCAGATGATTGCCATTGTTGCACTATAAAACGTATAGGTATAAATAAAAAAACAGAAAGAGTTTAAAGTATTCAAACTTGGATTCTGCTATCAGACCAGTGCCCCACAGTGAAGATGTTCCCATTCCAGTGTTCTAGTCACTTCCAGATGTTACAGATGATGAGAGTGCGACTGAGCAGTTGCAATGTGATAGTTCACACAATGATGATGATATACACTTTGAAGGTACAACATCCTAGCCGAAGCAGTGTAACCAGGGTGAATTAAATGACCTTGCGAGAGACTCACTAAAAAATATGCAGAACTTATTGCCTCTAGATTAAGTGAGAATAATCTGCTTTAAAGTGGTACAACAAAATCCTTCTACAGACAAGAGATTCAGATTTTGATCCATTCTTCTCTGAGAAAGATGACTGTAATGGCATTCCTGGTCTCCTGGATAAGTTAGGTATAAGCAGGCTTGTGAGCGTTCAGCTTTTTTGCGTTCAGCGTTTCCGTTCAGCGTTAAAAAAATTAGCGTTCCGTGTCCGTTCATGTTTTTGCGGTGCGTTCCGTTAGCATTCGTTCAAATATTAAAAAGTACTGCGTAGTGATGACGTTTTTTTTTTAGAAAATATTTCCAAAAAAAGTACTGCGTAGTGATGACGTTTTTTTTTTTTTGAAAAGAATTTCCAAAAAAAGTACTGCGTAGGATGATACGTTTTTTTTTTAGAAAAGAATTTCCAAAAAAAGTACTGCGTAGTGATGACGTTGTTTTTTTTTAAAAGAATTTCCCAAAAAAGTACTGCGTAGTGATGACTTTTTTTTTTTTAGAAAAGAATTTCCAAAAAAGTACTGTGTAGTGATGGCGTTTTGTTTTAGAAAGAAATTTCACAAAAAAGTACTGCGTAGTGATGTTTTTTTTTTAGAAAAGAATTTCCAAAAAAGTCAAAGAAAAGCTGGGGAAAAATTGAACGCTGAACGCAAAACTCAAACGTTCAACGTTCAGCGTTCAAAAAAAAGTTGCGTTCGTTCAGCGTTCCGTTCATTGAACGTGCGTCAGCTGAACGCCGTTCAATTTTGCGTTCCGTTCACAAGCCTGGGTATAAGTAACTACAATTCTCAAGAGTGGAGACTTTTCATTGACAGTTTTAAATACAATCTCAAAGTTGTTCTGTCCCATAATGGAAATAAATATGGATCCATTCCAGTTGCCCATGTCACCAAAGCCGAAGCTAATGAATGATCATCTGTTGTTTTTATTATGAACCAGATTGTGTATAATGCTTGGAGTTCCTTTGTCTTGTTTGTGGATAATTTTCTTGGAAACAACAAGTCAAGCAATTATGTGAAGCTTGTAAACAGTATGTTTGTGAGCTAAAGTAGCTAAATGCATATATGAGTATCAACTTAATTTCCTTTTCTGTCACCTGGAGAAATTTCTTGAAAATCTTGGAAGTGTTAGTGATGAGTAGGGTGAGAGGTTTCACCAGGACATGAGGGACATGTAGAAGAGGTACCAAGAAATATGGGATAGCCACATGATGGCTCACTATTGCAGGAGTATAGTTCTTGACTATCCTAATTTGCAGCACATAAGAAGACCTTTAGAGAGAAGTTTTATACTGCTAGTAATTAGCATTCCATGCATTTTCAGTTTGAATATGTTTTTTTGTATAGTAAGAAATAAAAAGCTTAAAAGATAATTTTTGTCTTACTTAAGAAGTTGTAATGTAAATAAAATGTATACTGAAAAATATGCAAAATTTGGTCATTTTACCAAAAATAACTGTAATTTTTGGGCCTCTCTGATATTTTTTTAAAACTTAACTAGTCTCCGCCCCCACTAATATGACCCTGTCATTTCCAAAAACACCCATACCACTTTTGTAGCAATAACAAAAAAATGTGATTTTGTCTAAAATTTGAAAATCGAAAACAAAAACTCAAAATTTCAAAAAATTCTGACCTGATTGAGCAAAATGGTTTTAATTTAGTTATCAAGGACCCATTAGGTATTCAAATCAGTTGATATATCCCAAGAAACTTTTCACTGTTCCCCAGTGTAATAAATGAATTTTTGTAAATTTCATTGAAATCCTGACTTCTAGGCAATGAGAATATTTCTGTAACTGAAAATCCTGACGTGATACAGCAAAACGGTTTTGATTTTTGAAATCAGCGTACCTAAATTAGTCCAAATCATTTTTCACATCTCCAGTAAAAAAAACTTGTTGTTCAGTGTAATTTGATACAATATTGGAATGCTAATTTCCAAATCACAGTAACTCTCTAAAAATAAATTAGTTTTGACACTTGTAAATAATTATATGTAAATAAAAAGGCAGTTCCCCCCTTGCCCCCCTGTTTCCTACGCCTATGTATATATGTACATGCATAAATAGTAATCTATATAATAATACTCTACGAACGAACACAAAAACGCGACAATTTTGTATGTTACAGCCAAACCACTTGATGGATCGAGTTGAAATTGGCACAGAGATGTGGTTCTATCTAGAAATTATATTGGTAAAAAAATAATTGTCTTTATGGCCACAATGGGCTAGAAAAGGCCAATTGAACGTTGGATTTCCAGTTTTTGAGCAGCAAATGTATTTTTCATTGCAAATATTTTAAAAACCTACTCTTTCTAAGAATTTTGATATTAACATGTTGGTATGTATCTTCATAACTACATTTATAAGAGCGATCAAAGTTTAAATAAAAAAGGGAGAAAGAAAAAATGAATACCACCATCATTTAATAATACCCTAAAAAAAGTCATGTCATGTGGATGTAGCAGCTTAAACACTAGATTGATCAAATTGCAATTCAGCATGGAGATGTTCTTTTGATTGGGGGATATTATGAGCCAAAAAAATATTGTATGACATGCTTTTGCTGCTCTGTCATACGTCGTGTATACATACAGATATAGCAATTGAAATTAAAATGCCAATTTATCCATTTATTTCAAAAAAATACATACCAAGATATATACATTTTTGAACTCTAAGTAAAAATATAATTGAGATGAGGTAATAAAATAGGGGTCTTTAGTACTAAAGAGTTGAGTTACTCATATCTCACGCTCAAGCAGAATAGTCTTTTAGTGTGAAAAATTATTGCCGCCCTAGAGTGAAAAATATGACAGATACATACCCATGTTATATACTATGAAGTGTAGTTCATGCAAATTCTCATCATCACAGATAAATGGTCTTTGAATTTTTTCCTAAAAAAACTCATTATTTTGAGCAAAAACCCAAAAAACTTTAACTGCCCATTTGTCCTTATTGGGTAATGATAGGTGGTATTAAAGTACATAATATCAACAAAATAAAAATTCCTGAGATGTCATAACACTTCATTTTTTGTGATTTGCATGTGAAAATTTCACGTAATTGGCGAAAAACGACATAATTCAAATTTTCCCTTAGGTTTTTTGAAAAACAATTTTTTTTGGGGTTTAAAAGTTGTAGGAAAACGTTTTTCTAAGACACTCTGTTCAAATAAAATTGATCTTTATTCAAATTATCATCAGGAGAGCTACTCAAAGGCCCCTTTTACAACCATTCAAAACCATTTTTGAAAGGTTAGGGGTCTCCCTAGGGCAGTGGTGGCGAACAAGTCCAGGTCAAAGAGCCAAAATTCTTTAATGTGAAAGCCAAAGAGCCACTGACTTTGAAACAAAAGACAAAATATAAAACACAATTGATAATATAACGCATATAACATAATTAACACCAATAACTTAGTCTACAGACATCAGTCTAAAGGGGGACATATCAAATGCATGGGGGCAAAATTATTATAACCCGTAACGTTACGTAGCCACATAGTCTTACTGTAGGATAAATTCAAGAAAAGACACTTATTTCTTTAGATTTTTAATGATGAACAAGCAACTTTAGTAATTGAAATAATAATAACTTAAAAATAGAGATCTGGGCCTCCAGTGGGGGTGGAGGCACAAGCACTTAGTTAGGGGGGGGGGGACAGGCCCCCTATGGCCCGTCCATAGCGACGGGGCCGTCATCCACATTCAGCCAGAGTCGCCACTGCACCTACCAAGAGAGAAGACTATATAAGCTACACACAGTTTTCACTTTCTCTGAGATATGAACAGAGCAGATATTTTCCACTTAAAATGTGCATATATCAAAAGTGTTTCTTACCTTTTTGAGTGTTGTAACTGACTCAGTGAGACTTCTGGCATCTCTTGTTTTTAGTAATTATTTATACTCTGTAGTGGCCACTCGCAGCAGTTCTTTCACATGAGTGTCAGTCAAAATGGATCGATGTTTGGACTTGACGTGTTTCAGAGTGGAGAACAGGGACTCGCACACATATGTTGACGAGAACATGGAGAGCAGCTTGAGTGCAGCTGTTTTAACACAGGGGTATTTTTCAGTTGGGACAGCTCTCCAAAAAACAACGGGCCCATCCTTCACAAGAGATTTCAAATATCTCTAATTCACTTGCTGCTTCATCGGTGACAAGAGGCACTTTTAAGCAGTCCGTCTCCGCATTAAATGGATCGATGAGAAATGTGATCTGTGGTCTTTTCTGCTGTAAATCTTCAAAGCGCGCAGTGAAGTTCCCACACAGTTGCGCAAGCAGTCGCGCGTACCTGGCTGCATCCACACTAACAGCGGCCATATGCTGGATGTTGCGCAGAGATGGAAAGTGGGTTAGATCGCTCTTTTTAATACGCTCTGTGAAAAGCTTCAGCTTGTTGATAAATGCAAAAACACACTGCACCAGATCAGGCAGCGTTTTTAATTTCCCCTGCAAGTCCAGGTTGAGTTTATCCAAATGTGAGAGCACATCAACCAAAAACGCCAAGTCCAGGAGCCACATTTGGTCTGAGAGCTGAGGATAATTATTTTTCTTCTCCCAAAAATATTTTTATGGCTCCCAAAAGTTGGTAAAAAGAGGAAACCACTTTTCCTCGGGACAGCCACCTCACCGTGCAATGCAGAGGTAAGTCACCAGGCAGATCCGCATCAAGTTCAGAAAGGAGATTTTTGAACTGCCGATGATTGAGAGCGTGCGTACGAATATAGTTCACGATTTCCAGTACGGGTTTCATGACGTGGTCTAAATTGAGTGTTTTTGCCACAAGTTGTTCACGATGTATGATACAGTGGAAGTTCCAAAAATCGGGAAATCTGTCATCACTCTTGCAAAGACCCACAAGTCCATTCACAGATCCAATCATTGATGGTGCTCCATCTGTGGCTATAGCTGTGAGCTTATCGAGAGACAAATTGGCTTCTCTGAATACGTCCATCATTGCTTCTTTCACGTCAATGCCGCGTGTTCGGTCTTTTAATGGCACAATATCCAGAAGCTCTTCTTTAAGCCTGCCGTCTGGAGAAATCATACGGGCAAATATTGCCAGCTGTGGCTTGTCCTGTATGTCGCATGACTCGTCTAGAGCGACACTAAAATATGCACAATTTTCCAGATCTGTGCGGAGATCAGATTCAATCGCTTTGTTTATGTCTGATATTCTGGTCTCAACAGTGTGACGTGACAGCTGAAGATCTACGATGGCATCTTTTAGTTTGGTATTATCTGGAGTTAAGGTTTCAATCACATCTTTCACAAAATCACCTTCACTGTATGGTTTTTATGACGTGCTATATTCCACGCCACTTTGTAAGAGGCCAACGTCACAGTTTCTGCATGTTTGCTAATTGGTGAAAGACTTGAGCTTGTCTTTTTACCTGACTTTTCAAAGTACTCACTTTGTGCGTGCGTAGTTCAGTGCCTTTGGGAAAGTCTCTGTCAATATTAGCATGAACCGTGCGAAAATGCCGTTGAAGATTTGAAGCCTTGAAATGTGATAATGTGGAGCTGCAAATTAAACAGAACGGTTTTCCATTCCGTTCAATAAAAAAATAAGCGTCTTCCCATTCTTCCAAGAAAGTCCGGTGTTCATCTTCGTATTTTCGTTTAGCCTTGCATTTTTCCATTTTGATGACGAGTATAGCCTGCACTAGAACGCAATATGCTAATAAATTTCCTGGCATTAATCCTAATGTTTAGTATGAATACCTGGAAAATAACAGAGGATTAAAGACTCTACTTGTCTTACTTATCGTTTGGGATCGTGGATAGGAAGCGCAGGAAGAGTACACATATTTAGGTCGCAATCTAGGTATTCAGAATACAAGGTATGCCACATTGAGAACTTCAACTTAATAAATCCCCGGCGTGCTCTAATTCGTCCACATACTTCTTTTACATTTCAGATTATAATTTGTTTTTGATAAGCTCTTGTTGATATGAAATTGCTCTTAAGGAAGAATTAAACAAAGTGAGGTCTAAAAACATGCAAAAATGAGAAGAGGCAAATTCCTATTGACCAAGAGCCGCATGAGGCTCGCGAGCCGCGTGTTCGCCACCCCTGCCCTAGGGGGTTGGTGCATAAAATGAAAAACCCTTAAAATTGAATTTGAAAATAAAACCTGTGCGATTTTTTTTTCGCAACTCACAATTATTTTGCAAGCCCCCTTTTTTAACAAAGTTTATTTTGGACTGTTAAATTTTTTCTACTGATTTAGTAAAAAGTGCTCTACTCGGTATTCTGAGATAAACTATCAGTTTATTATGTGTTGAAAATAATAATAAAAAGGGAGGAAGAAAATGTTACATAAAAATAGGAATTAGCCGGTTTCATAATAATGAGACTCAGTAAGTAAGTCTTCAGTTAGTGTATCCGGATAAGTTCTTCCCAGATAATTCACTTATTTACAAACATTTTTTCTTTTGGATCTCATTCCTCATCACAATTGAAATATATTTATACTTGAGAGGATCTGAGAATATATATCTGATGGAGGCCCAAATAACTCAAAGGACTCAGCAACAAAGAAACAAGAAAATGCTCATTCTAAAGGATTAAGGGAGGCGAAAAGAGATAGGACAAATGAGAGATCAAGTATATGGAGAGAAAATATGTCAGAGGACAGAGGGTGAGGGAAAGAGAAAGGATGAGAATATGGAGAAGTACTAGATCGAACGTTGGCTCTACATCAAGAGTTTAGTCCGATGACTAAACTTTGTCAGTACTGTCAAGGCTTTAGATTCCCAAATGAGACCCTTAATTGCTGTCACAATGGAAGGTCAGCCTCCCACCATTAGTTGTTTATCCATCACCACTGGAGGACCTTATAATAGGCTGTAGCACTGAATCGTGTAACTTTAGGGACAACATCAGACAATATAACAGTGCCTTCTCATTTGCTTCATTTGGAGCCCAAACAGTACAGGTGAGTGGGTGCCTGCGATGGCTAACTAAGTAACCTATATGTATATCCACTTAATCCCCTTAATCAAGGCACAACTATCCTGTAGAGTTTCTCAACTCGCTGACACCTTCTGGGATGCCACCACACCGTCTGAATATGAATGTGAATGCAGTCGTGATGCTACTTAGGAATCTGTCTCTCCGCCAGGGCCTTTGCAATGGAACTAGACTGAAGGTCACTCACATGCATAACAACTGCATCCAAGCCTCAATTCTGACAGGTGCTAACCAAGGTAACGAAGTCCTGATTCTTCGCATCAAGCTAGCACCCAGTGACACTAACCTGCCATTTATCCTGGGACGGCACCAGTTTCCTCTGAGACTGGCTTACTCCATAACAATAAACAGGCACAGAAAGTGGGAATTTATCTGCCAAGTCCAGTCTTCTCACATGGCCAGTTATATGTGGCTTTCTCAAGGGCAAAGTGTATGTCAGGTGCAGGCCCGGCAGCAGGCCCATGCTGTTGGGGAGCCCTACAGTTGTTATGGGGGGGGGGGGGCACAGTTGGCACATTCATAAAAAAATCAGGGCCCATGTCACTCAGTAGGTGGGCGGGCCTACGTCATTCGGTGGGCAAGCCTGTCCCCCCCAGGCCGCCCATCTCGCCGGGCCTGGGCAGGTGTGAAGGTGGAGGTTGGAGGAAATGATACAGTGACACCCAACGTAATATATCGGGAAGTGCTTGACTCCACTTAAGGGATTTAATTCATTTTGTTCTTTGTATTTTATTAGAATATTTTGTCATGGGAATAAAATAACATTATTAATTAAAAAAGGACATTTTCTATGTTATTATTATGCTGTTAAGAACACAAATTGTCACTGTGTGACGGGTCCTCGCTAGTAATACAATTATTGTTATAAGCAGAGTTGAAGAAAACAATCAAATACACCTAGCCACATGTTACATTTTTTAAATACATGCAACAAAGTCAGCGATATTGAAGAAAACTAAGGAAATGCTTTATTTTATATATTTACTCACTAAACCTAAACACTAACAATCTTTGCAATGTTATTTTAGAATAATAATCCTTATGCTTCTTATTGTTATGATAACAAGAATAGTGTTAGTTCATAGTGACTAAATATAAATGTGAAGTCAAATCCTAGGAAGATCCTAGGAACTTTTCTGGGATCCTATGAATTGAGAGAAACCCTACTCCGTTTATATTTAGGATCCTCTACGTTAAGAATTCGTGTTCCACCTTGAAGTTTCCGGAGCTTCAAGAGCTATGCCCTGAACTCGAGCTCGGGGAGAATCAGGATCAATTACGGGAAGGAAGAAGGCGAACCTGACTGGATGGATCCGGAATAGGCCCGGCGGGATGGGCGGGCCTGAGGGGGGCTGTGCCCCCATAACAACTGAAGGGCCCTCCCAAAAGCCTGGGCCCTGCAGCCGGGCCTGATCCGGAACTTTCTGTTTTACTGTGGAGTTCCAGCACATATAAGTTCGTAGAGGCCGAGGAGCCTCTAGTCATGGAAGAGTTCGAGAAATCTTTAAGGCTGAGCCTATCGACGATTTCTTTACCCATCGGATGAGGTTTGGACACTACTAGTGTGGCAATACGATACATCACTCGATTATTGTTGGCTTCATTACAATGCCACTCGACAGTCTTCTGATAGGGAAACTCAACCCTAGGGAAGTCATCAAGCTCGAGCGAACAATAGAGTCGGAGATGGTGAGGAAGGATTCAGCTCTCTTATCGAAGTAAAGAGGATCCAAGGCGTGGAGTCGCCCCAAGAAGTTCAAAGACTCAAAGGCATCCCCAAGACACGTGACCACAAGTGTTCTACATTTGAATGGAACCAAGAAGGATAAAAATGCCCAGATGCGGGGTGGAAGTGCAACTATAGAGGAGAGGTGGGTCTCTTCGCTTTCTATTGAGAGGAACCGAAGCCTACGACTGCAGCTGTTTCTTTCAGCCTCGTTGGTGATGAGGGCGACATAATTTTCATCGAATTCGTTGTTGATGGTTGTATAATTAAATTCATTATCGACCTCGAGTTGTATGAAGAAAACTAGACAATAGGGCAGTCTTCCCCCAACTTCTGGGGGTCTTAACCTCTCGACTTCTTTACATACGCCTTCATGATGAGACTGTCTGTTTCGGAACCTGATGGGATTTCTCCAAATTCAAGATAAATTACTAGGAGGACAAAGCTACTGCCGAGGAAAAAAAGAGAGGCAAAAGTATAATGGAACCCTGAAGAAGTAATGAAATCACGATGTTTATTACAATATGAAGAGTTATTTATAACACCATATAATTTAAATTGTTTACCATTTAGTATATATATATATATATTATATATATATATATCTTTTGACATGAATGGCTTATACGTAGACTGATGCAACATATTCAGTTTATACCCATATAGGTATGACTTAGATTAATTGTTCTCAGAGTTGTATCCATTGGTTTTTAATGTTTATGATTTAATATATTTTTTTGCAAATAAATAGTAAAATCAAGTGAAGGTTGTATATTTCAAGAAACTCAATACTCCTTATTGACACGCATTCCGGTCCCTTTCTAATCGACACAACTTACCTTTACAAACATTTTCATTATGAGTCTGTCTGTTTTGGATCCTCATGGGATGAAGAAGTGCAGCTACAAATTTTAATACAGTGTAAAGGATAATTTAAATTACTGTTTATTTAATAAAATACTAAAATAAAATTTTCTTCATAAATATATGTATTTTAATATCTTATATTTTATGTAAACGATTATAAATCAAACTAAATAAGCATTCCTTTCAAAGAAAAATTTGACAAACATGAATATTGGTTGTATTTATAACCGTACATGCCTTTTAGATGTATTGTTTTCAATTTATATTAGTTTATTACTTGAGTATATTTTTTCTGCAAATTAATGAAAATAATAATAAGATAATCAATTAAATGTTGTCTAGATCAATTATCAGATCTCCTTCTTGACTAACAAAATTACATCACACCAAGGATATATTTGTAGATGTAATAAAAATACATCTAACTTAATAGTATACTGGAGGAGAAAGAGGATGAGAGCTTCTGATTACAACCAAGTTATAGCTCTAAGTTCATGCACTCTCCGAATCCAGGTATCTATTTAATAATAGCAATACACACGCATACAAGAAATAACACAATCATAAACAACGTGCAATTAAGTATTACGATAACATGAAGTACCTGAAACATAATTAATTGTAATTGGAATATATATAAGTAGTATAATTAAGTAAATTCTTTCATGTAAAGAGCAAACTAATCCGCGCCATCTGGCTAAAAAAGTAAATACACATATTAAGGGATGTTCATTTAGAATATACGGATCCGTAGATGAATCGAGGTATTGGATATTAGATGAGACATTAAGAGGTTGAAGGAATGGATTTGGCTTTCCTTTTTTGAGTTTAAACACCTACTACGAGAAAGAATCCAGTAAGTACTCGCATAGTATGTTTGTTTCATTATTTACATATATTATACAAAATAACACATTTTGATTTACTGATTAATGAGAATACTTTTATATCAATTATATAAAGATAAGACAAAAAATATAAAAGGAATATAAGAATAGATAAATTGATTCTTTGTTGACCCCCTCAATTTTGCGATCAAAGATTTTTTTAGGAAGACATTTATTATAAAAACATTGTGTTGTCATTTTTTATGACAGTAAGTGAATACTAAGTTCTACGCGCCAACTACTTTCAAATAACAGTACATACTATAAATAAAATGGTTTAATTCTGGATTATTTTAGACAATTTATTGGCATTTTTAAAATAAATTACCGAAAAATATGCCTTGTATTGCCATGAATAAATAATTTCTTAAAAATGAAAAGGTAAAACTATTTGTGTAAATTGGTTAGAAGTGATAGTTTGGGATGTGAACATTTATTAACATTTTTATATGCCGTTTACTATTTCTGAACGCAGAGTTGTTTCCATTTTAATCCTTTAAGAGTTAATCATAGAAATCCTTAAATGAAAATATAGCTCAAAACTATTTGAATGTTACTTTTTTAAATTGTCGATTACATTTAATGGCTATTAAGTATATATATATATTTGTGCATATATTTAAAATGAATAATTTATATATATATATATAAAATAAATTTTATTTTTTGAGAGTCATAGTAGTAGTCACTTGAAAAATTAACTTTGCGTTCACTTACTGTCGCAAAAATAGCACCAAGATTTTTTAATATATTCCTAAGTTTTTCTAAAATCATTATTAACTAAAACGTTTTGTTACATATCAGAACATAAGGTCGCAAAATGAGGGAGGGAACAATTTTTCTATCATCATTTATTCAAACGTCTGATCCGAAAAACCCTTTGATGGTCATGGAACGATATTATCAAATGAGTTTGCCATTCCAACGAATGAATAAAATATCTTCAAGATGAGCCTCCGTTAATCTTCCTCTCTTTGGAGAGTTAACATCCTTTAGGACAGAGAAAAGTCTTTCCACGTCGCATGTCACCATCGGAGCATTGGCCATCAAGAAGGTATTGGCATCATATTCTTCATTTCCTTTAGCACTATGCAAGGAACTTGCTGTTTCCATCATTGTCCTATATCCAGGATTCTTATCCAGCAACTCTTTCAACTTGTTGGCAAAAGGCTGCAGTGTGAGAGTGGTCTGGACCTCTTCTATTAATTTGAAGCTCTCGACCAGAGGAAGCCTCTCTTGCAAAGCCTTAATTGCCTTCACAAGTATTGGGAAGTTGTCTTTGATGACTTCAAGCTGAGTAAGGATCTCTTCATCTTCAAAGATTTCTTTGGCTTCAATTATTGCAGCACTGTCGTTCTTCAATTCCTCCACGAATTTCTTGACATTCAGAAAATTCCTCTCATAATAGAAGGCAGCTTCCAACCAAGTTCCCTAACGACTAATCACCGGTTCGGGCGGCAGCGGAATTTTGAAGGAAGCTGCGAAGTGGCGCTTTCTAATTGATGACTTCACAAAAAATTCTTGACTTCCGAGATGAGATGGTTTACTTTCGGAAATTGCGTCCTAGCGAGGTCAGCAACACGATTGAGAGCGTGAGCTATACAGGTAACGTGTATTAAATTAGGAAACTGCTGCCTCAGTCCACGACCAGCCTTGAGACAATAACTGGCTCCATCAGTGAGAAAAAGACGTAGCTTCTTATTAGCCAATTCACTTCCAAGGACTTTGCGTAAAGCCCTGATAACCGCTAACTGGAGACTCTGATTATTGATGGTAGTAACATCGCTCAGACCAATCAAGAACGGACGTTCCAGGGTGACTCCATTCAAAGTTCCAGCCATGATTGCGGTCATGGCCCGTCCTTGCGAATCAGTCGTCTCGTCAGCCTGTACAAAAATATCCTTCTCCTTCAATTGCTCTTTAATCTTGGAGCAAATTGTTTCACATTCCTCCTCCATACACTTTGTTAGCGTTGTCCGGCTTGGAAGTCTCTTGCCGCAATGCTTCTCGAAGAAGTTGATGAACTCAGGTTGTTCCACCTTGGCCAAAGGGATGTTGCAGGCGATCATCATTCTTGTCAGATCCATGGTAAAAGTAGGGCGTGTAACCGATGAAGTCTGTTCCTCCAACTCAATAGTCTGTGTTTTGTTGAAGAGATCAAGATGTTTCTGGTGTTTATTGGATCGGACATGATGGAAGAGGTTGCTCCTAATTTTAATATTGAAGGATTTTGAACACAGCCTACAGCATAGAGATTCTTTTTGTGAGTCGTAAACCCACACTCTGTTCCCGCCGAGCTCGTGGATGAGACGGATCGGATCTATAACTTTGGGCATCTCGAATATCTGAAAGTAATAAAAACGTTAGTGATATAGATGTTTTTTGATAACAAATTAATTTGAAGCTATGAAACAGTATGATGATATAAAATTACATAGTCTTTTGTTTTAAAGTTCTATAAATGGAGAATCATCAATTAAAAGATTATTTTTCATTCAAACAAGATAAAAAATAAACCAGCCAATAATCAAAACTACATTAAGTGCAATTCCATGCAGGTCAATTTAATATTAGTTAAGGGTCACTACATTAAATAAGGAAAGGTTCTGCAGACATATTTGCTCAACCAAATCGGCCCATTACACTTAAGGTATCATTCCCTCCTCCAGTCTCCAGGAATGCCTTTACATGGAACATTCAATCATTTGCGGAGGCCAGTGCCCTTCCAGGAGGAAGGACTTGACTCTGTCCCTGCCTGAGGAGGAATGACTTGGACTCTATTGCTACAACACGCTACATGAGACCACAAGGAGCAATCCTAAATTGATGACAGATTTCTTGAGGGCAGCCAAGAGCCTGGGGTCCCTCTTCTGGTCACTTTTGGGTTGTGCTGAGACCTGCTGGAATCTTCCTCCCTCGCTTCTTCGAAACAATGCTTGAGCTGGACTTGAGGAGCCTCAAGATAATCTCTTGTTCAGCTCGAGACCCATGTGTCTTAGAAAATCTACCAAAGTTGCGCATAGATACCTCCCTCCTAGCAGATCTCATGTTCTTTGCCTTCACTCATTCTTTCTGCGCCCTGGGCCTCGGACATTGAATTAATCGAGAATGAGAATTAGTTAGCGAGTACTTACATCTATATGGGACGAAATAGAAGAGAAATGAAAAATCTCTGAAACGTCTCTGTGGATCCCAAACTGCACGTGTTAGATTTATATAGAATAAATTAAACAAATCTTCTTTTTTCCGTCCAGATTTTTATTTAGTTGATATAACTTTTTTTCTTCTTCCTCAAATGAAAACAAATCAGTGACAAGAAGATCATGGGTAGAAACTGTTTCGTTCTTCCTTTCTTGTTTGCATTTAATACTACATACTTCATAAAAAATAATAGCAAAATAATATAATCAGTTGGTGTACATGAAGAAAAGAACGGCCAAAAGCAACAATTATTTACAACTCGTTCAACAGCATCATTTGAAACCCATTGAAGCAAAAATAGATGGAGGTTTGGTGTTTCCAATTGAATGAAGCCTTTTTTCTAGCACTATTTTCATTTTGTTTTGGCCGGAAAGGATAATAAATTACACTGTTAGGGCTATACCAATGTTTTTGTCCATGTTTGGTTATAATCAGCTAGCAAAACGAATCAAAGGCTTCTGTTTGTAAAATATTGGATGATGTAGGTACTTCACATTCCATATCTGAATCACATGTCCATTGACATGACTTGTTCAATAGATTGTGTTTATGCAACGTTTCACAATTTTCTTATGCAATTCGTTTATTTGAAAACAATCACTAAAATAATTTATTGCTTATATCCAATAAACGTCTAAAAAACAATCCTCGGAAATTCCAGGAACATAAATTGTCAACAGACAAAAAAAACGAATTCATAGACATTAGAGAGACGGAAAATCTTTGACAAAAAAACAATTCAGGCAGAGAATTGGGCCTAGGGATAACTTTTAAAACTTTAGTGGAATAAAAAAATGAGGAGCCCCGTCATATCCTAATGAAAAAAGTATATAACTTTTTTCATTTAAATACGAAGAAGAAAAGAAGATTACTGTTTTGACTCATCAGTTGAGCCAATTATAAAGTATTTTTCTGCAAGTCCATTAATTGTTCCTTTTATTGGTTCAAGTACAAAGTGGTTACCATCACTATGTCTTGAGGAGCTAGACTCGGAAAAACAGCAGAAGAAAGAACTTGACTGTTCTGTTATGAAGCAATGGTAACATCAAAACATTTTCGCATTAGGCGATTGTATTGTGCCACCTAAAGTTACTTTTTAGGAATTTTTGTTCCCCAAGCCAAGAAAAAGTCAATTTTATACAGCCAAAATAAATTTTATCTTTATAAATTTAGAAGCTCAAAGTCCTCATGAAGGCATTTAAGTTTGAAAAAATATGATATTTATTGTTTTGATTATTTATTTGTCCATTTTGTTATGTTGTTTTTTTACATGTTTTACTGTTGTTTATTTTATTTTTTGTGATTAATGTGATATGACTTTTATTTTGTGTATAATTTTAAACTAGAATGTTTATTAATATATGTTATCATATGAAATTACACAAAATATCAATAAAGTAAAAAAAAAATTTTTAAAGAGTATGCCCCTTGGAGTATTGAGCTGAGATTTTAGTGTTATTACGGCTGAATAAGTTGTATTTCGTACCAACAACATCATATTCTTTTTAAATATACATATATTTATGAAAACATGGATAACTCATGTGACATATTTAGATGTCAAACAACTTGTCAGGCGGAAACTGTGCGATGCCGTAGGGCTCTAGATATGAACAATAGAGAGTCATTTTCTTACACTTTAATCCATAAAAATATAATAAGGCCTCAAGACATACTTTTTTCCAGGTCATAATGATGCATTGACAATTTGAAAATTGAGCTACAGATGTACCTACTTTTCGGTGGTATATAATTGACAAAACTGAGATATCAGTTAAAAAACCTTACTTATCGGTATCGTTAGTTGTTGGCAAACTGTATCTCTTCGATTTCAAAACTATCGATACAAGGCGGTATAAAGGCAAGCTCAAATAAGTGGCCCACGTAAGTAGGTGTCCGATATACACATATTGTGGTCGCTATAGACAGGTGGTCGTTAACATAGGTTTAATTACATTTAAAAAGACTTAGTTAAAAATGAGATTATATAAACACTTTATTTATCTATTTTGCTTATTATACCTTAAGAAATCTTTAATTATCTTTATTGGTTTTAAATATTTTATTTCCTCTTTATCGTCATTTTTTTTCTCACATTCATAACGGTAGTTGCATCATTCCTACAAGGAAAAATGTAGGTTTCAACAGAATGACAGAGATAATGAGGAAATTCATCATATTACACAAATATGTTATAGATTTTTCCTCATGCATCATAATCTTGTTATTCCACAAGTCAATAATTACCTCCAGCCGAAGGAGGTATTGTTTTACTGGCGTTGGTTGTTGGTTTGTCAGCAGGATAACACAAAAAGTACTGAACGGATTCGGATGAAACTTTGTGGAGTTGTTGAAATGCCAAAAGAAACAAGTGATTAAATTTTGGCATCTCTGAGTTCAGAATTAAGATGCAAAATGAGCTAAATAATAATAGATATTTCAATTTAGCCTACTCTGCCAATAGATGCGCTGTGCTGTGAAATCGGGTGCCGGAGCGTCTTCCTCTCGGAATTTCCGTCAAGGGGAACCCTCCCCGTCCCTCTACGCCTCCCCAGTCGTGAAAAATTCGCCTCGGAAGGCTCATAAGGACCCCGTGAGGCGGAGGTTGCACTCTCTGAGTGTATAATGCTCTAGTTTAATTTGCAAACGAAGAAATACTTTAGTATTTTCTTCTTGGATTTTGATTGGGTGTGAGAAATGATTGCTTGATAAATGTGCAATCCATAGTTTATTTGTTAACATACAACTAAATATATTTTGTTGACTTTATGATCTCCTATATATTTTCAAGTTTAGTCTTTTCAACGGAGCTTTCAATGCTGTTACATTCCTAAAAACTGCATCCAACAAGGACCTGCAGTTATTCTCTGAGAGACGTTATTCTTATATATATCTTTGAAAAACCCTTTGTTGTGTATTAAATTACAACATTGGGACCAATTCATAAATGTCAAGCTTTAATTCCATCAGATAGCTAAAGTAATTTTTTAATGATATTATTGTGCATTTTTTTCAGGTTTTCATCTTAAGATTATCCTTGCTTAACTTAATGAATTTTTTAAGGATTTCACTTGGGCCATAGATTATGGCGAAATGCATGAAGTGTCACGGTCCTGACTAAGTATTGCACATGAGTGAAATAAGACATTAATGCAATAAACTTAAGCGATAATTATCTTATGCAATCAATTTTATTGTGGGCATTTTAATAAAATCTATGGCTCAGCATTCAATTTATGACCGACGTGCGAAAAGTGTATATCAGTAGTTTCATTATATCATTGACAACGAGTCTAACATATTTTTGTTTTTGTAGAATGGGTCCTTTAGATAGAGTCCAAGTTTATAACATAATGAGTTAATTTCTTTGCATGCTTGTATAAATAATCAGGATTGTGAGCGAGCAACAAAAATGTGATTCGATCAAAACTTGTGATCCAATATTCACTGAAATTTAAAGACACCCAGCTGCCATATATACATTTCCCGCCTTGCCAAAACTAAGTGTTGCCAGGTGCAAAATGACAGTCCCATTTTTAAGCTTTACATTTTTGTAGTATAATTTACTGTGAATGTCTAAACGTACGACCATCATTTCTACTGTTTAGAGTGACATGGAAAAATAATTTGACAACAAATGGAAGTATTTGTGAACATTTTCGTCTCATCATTTTTCACAACTTTCGACGTGGATTATTACGATAAGAGTGCAATGATGAACTTGAATGGTGATGAAACACCATCTTTAGCACTGCGATGAAACTGTTTCATGAATTCAATCATGACCGACGCTCGCTCTAAGGCGAATCTCATAAAGGTCCTTCAAAAATGGCCGTTGTGCCAGAGAGCATGGATGCCGCACGTTAACTAAGGTTGCTTTTATATCTTATTTTTATTAATCAATTTTTTTTTGTAAATGTAGAATAGGTCATCATCCAACAATTAATTATTAATAGTTATTGTTTATTTATGTATTTGTGCAACTGTCCAGTGAGTTTTATTTCATTTTATGTCTACTTTGTTTTTAGTGTATATATTATGCTTTTATGTAGAAGAAAATAAAAACATATAACCGAAAAAAAATTATTGTACTTGCGTTTTCAAGCTTGTCAGCAAATTTAGTGTAAAAATATTGGTTCAATTGAGATTCTTTTAAATAGAAAATAAGTCAGGCGCCTTCTATACAACTACTTTAATTTTCGGTATTTTCATCACATCTCACTTTATATCTGGACTCCTAGATGAATAGACAATGTTAACATCAAATTGAAAGTCTGAGACACCACTTTCATTTCAGTAATAGTATTTTAGTCTTTGGCTTTGGATTAATGCATATAAAAATATTGTATAAAAAGATGTAACTCTTGACAAAAAAATAGATTTATTAAAGTTAAAAAATTATAATACAATGTTAGTTTCTCCCATAGAGATATAAAGATATAGAGAGCTGATTCCCTTCAACAGCCGAGAACAACTTTCAGCTGTATTCCATGTGTTCATAATAACAAAGTAATTTGACCTACGTCATCGTAAGCTGATCATAGAGATAGATTCTATCTCTATGATCAGCTTACGATGACGTAGATCAAATTAATTTGTTTATATGGACACACAGATACAGATGAAGGG
>CP045897.1:26928357-26989741 GCA_013387185.1 Caligus rogercresseyi
GTCAGGGGTCGGCAACCTTTTTTAACTGAGGGCTACTTTGGGGTGTGGATTCATGTGAAGGGCTACCATTTGATATGCTCTTCTGATATAACAATTTACTCGGTTTACTGTATGTTAGTAATACTAATTAGTGATATTCGCCTGCTTTAGATTATTTCATCATAAAAAAAATCACAATAATCATCAATAATGACTTTAAAAGGATAGAAAATTGTTGCTTTATTTCAAAACATTTCAAAACAACTCCTTAGATTTGCAGAAGGAACTGAAATCATGGATAACAATGCCCCATTTACATTAAAACAAACTTATAGGTTAGTATCCTAACATGTGTGACATAGGCCTAATACTTTGCACACAAACAAATGACATTTTACTGATCTTTTACAGAAATGAATTAACCATCACAGTTATACTCGTACAACAAACTAAACTATTTATATTTTGAAATATCTTACAATCTGCAGAAATACATTTAATGGGAGGCCTGACATTGCATGCTGGCCACCAGTGCATTGTAATCTGGGCTGTAACTTGAAACTGCAATTCTGAGTGAATCTTGCAAATGTGTAACTGTGAGCCTTGTTCTGTGTCTATTTTGATGTAATTCATGTCAGAAAAGGCTGATTCACAAAGGTAAGTTGAACCAAACAGGCTAGCCACCTTCATAGCTGCTGTGCATAGACCACTAACCTTTCTATATCAACAAGGCCCCAGAAATTTTCTGTAGCTTATGGGCCTTGAGGTGGATGTCATTTTGTAATGTCACTATTTCATTTCAACCTGCCCAGCATCCAAGCTAAGCATTTCACTTAGTTGCTCAGCAAGCACGTTGTGTCCACGTTCATAAAAGGATTTGAAATGAACGACACACATGGCTCCAGCTTATCAATGTCACAAAACCGACTTTCAAACTCTTGCCCTAGCCTGTTTATGACTTGAGAGTACTTCTCAGCAACTTTGTCAAAACTCTCAGCACGAGAAACATTGTTTTCAGCACCATCTGCAAAGAGGGGAAATGTAGGACCTTTTTCCTCTGTAAATGCGCAGAGAAATGTTCATCTGGGCTTTAAACGCATTTAAAGCACTGATCATGTCTGCAACAGTCTTTCCTTTCCCCTGCAGCATACGGTTCAGATTGTTCAGTTTTCCAGTAATGTCTGTCAGAAATGCCAGGTCAAGTAGCCACGCAGTGTCTTCCAGTATAGAGTTGTTCGTCTCTAGATTTCATGAATCCTTGATCTAGCTCAACAGCGACAAAAACCGAAGTAAAATCCGCCCTCTGCTGAGCCATCGGATGTCCGTGTGGAGTAGCAGGTCCCTGTATTCAGCCGACAGCTCCTCCAACAGCACTTTGAAACTTCGGTGCTGTTTGGCTTTGAAGCGGATGCTATTTATGATCCTCACAACAGGAGTCATAACGTGCTCAAAGCCGATCACCTGAAAAATGAAATATGCGCATTTAATAGGTATTATAATTGGGCCTTGAACAGGACAGCAACAAGGATGAAATATATGAAATACAAAATTTAAAAAACGCACCTTTGCGCACAACGCCTGTTGATGAATGATACAGTGGTACTGTACGAATTTCGGGAATGCTGGATCACTTTTACAGTGCGCAATGAAACCTACATGCCGTCCGGTCATCAGGAGCCCCGTTTGTCGTGATTGACACCAACTTTTGCAGTGGGATATTTTTGATGTTAAGAACTCCTTCACTGCATTGTAAATGTCAACACCCCTCGTTGTGGTTTTTAGAGGGAGTAATGTGAGAAGTTCCTCCTTTGTAGAAAAATCTTTAAAGACCATGCGAACGAACACCATAAGCTGCACCGTACTGCTGCTGTCGATGGACTCGTCGCATTGAATGCTGAACCACTTGCACTCCGCGATGATCCCGACCCAGCTGATCAGTCAAATTGTCAGACATAGTTGTCACTCTTCTGGCCATTGTCCTTGCCCCCATTTGAATATCAGACAGATACGAGAACACTTCCTTCCCATATTTCTCATCTTGAAACAAGGTGTTGGCAACTATCATCATTGTTTCTTTGAAAAGGTCTCCATCTGTAAATGCCTTCTTTCTCTTAATTAAATGTTCTGTTGCTCTGAACGAGGCCTCAGTAGCTTTTTGAGATTTTTTCGCAGGCCTTGTGAAAAAAGATTGTTGTTTACACAAGCCTGATTTTAGCTCACCTACTTTTCAACCCGTAGAGCGCTGCCCGGTGGGTAGTTTAGCATCGTAGCTTAGATGCTGGTCTTGAAGTGTCTCTCAACGTTGTGGCGCTTTGGTTCACCACAGTCAACCGGCAAATGAGACACACACATGATCTTTTACAGTCGTAAAAAATAACTCATTTTCCCATGTCTTCTTCTGAACCAGTGCCTTAGAGTAGGAGAGTCTGGACGACCTACTGATGAGTCATAACAAACAGCTGACTAACTTCCAAACAAAACAGATTTCATATAATAAATTAGTAGGTATTTGTATTTATAACAAATTTGTATTGACGTCACAAATTGACAATAACAAGACATAACAAAACTAATAGGCATGATAACTTTACTAAGTATTACTATTTTGAGAATGCCTTTGCGGGCGACTCAAGTAGTCTACGAGGGCGCCATGGCCCGCGGGCGACGTGTTGTGACCCCTGCCTAGAGGGTTGGAAATGACAAAAAGCCCAGTGATTCATTTGGTGAGGATCGGTGGAGGTTTGCACTCTCTGAGTTCTTTTATATTATGGTACTGCTTTTTCTCAAAGCTGGGTATGGCGAATCAAAGTCAAAAAAAATATAAAAAAATAGATGCAATATGTTGCCTTGATCTTACAGAAAGTTTTATAACATAAGTAAAAGTTCCTATATTTATATTTTTTGTTTACGATTTAATATATCTACGGAATATAAATATTTTGCATTGTCTTTAATATAATACAGTATAATAGTACAAAAGGTCCTATAATTTTCAATATTATTTAATACTAAGGTAATAAGGAGCGCTATAGATTGGATAAATATTATTTTAACATTTTACAAAAATAAACGCAATTGTCCATCAGAAAATATTTAATTTTAAAGTAGTTCTTAGTCAGTCTAAACCATTAATTTGATTTATTGAAAAGTATTATAAAAGTAAAAACATTCCACAAAAAGCTCTCGTTCAAAATTAGTGTAATATTCTTTTTCTGATCAATATAAAGATAAGGATTTTGGAGTGCCAACGTGGAAATGGGCTGGCGATATAATAAATATGTGCCTGAAGATCGAAGCACTACATAAGCACTATCAAAAGGATTTTAAGAAGACATCGTGCTTTTTTTAAACCAATCCAATAAATGATTTGTGCTTTATATAAGGTTATTCTTCAGGGCTGTAAATATGAACTACATGTTCGCTTATGTATTTTCGCAACTCCCCTGAATAGTTTTACCCTGTTATGTAGATACATTTAGTGTATTTTATACACTGTATAAAATTTTTGCAGTTAAACCGAATAATATTTTTTTAAACCGGAAAAAATATTGACAAATTCAATCATAGTCTTAAGAAGTTGAAAGCTTACTTTTTTAAATTGCTCGCTTTGTATCAAAGGTTTAAATAAAAAGTTTGCTTCAATATTTTAGTAATCAATTAAATACGTTATAGACAGGCAATTAAAAATATGAGTATTTATATAACAAATAAATTTGCATCCTAAAATATATATGGAATAATTAGTTCTTGGAGTTTATTCATGATTTAATTATGTAGTGTAAAGCCTTCAAAATGTCTTTATCTTTATAAAACATAGAATAATATAAAACAAAGCGCTGTTATTTGCTTTGCTTAAACTTCATTGCATTAAACAGATAGACTACTTCATTACTTTGGATTTTGAAAAAGGCGGGAACAGAATAAGTGATCTAACAGTAGTTGGATGAAATAAAAAAGCCTTTAGAAAAAACGTGGATACGTTAGCTGTAGACTACTAGTAAATTATTATAACTTATTTTCTACAATAAAGTGTGTACTTCAGGAATGACATATTTTTAGACTTTTTCTATATATCTCACAAAAGTTTGGAAAATGGAGTAGGCAAATGCTTACCGCCATTAAGAGATCTGTTTTGAATCATTGTGATTCATATATAAGGCGCCACTGGATTAAGGATTATAGGTGCACCTTATGTGCGAAATACGATATTTTTTAAGCTAGTAGATATGTTATATATATTTTTTCACTACTTTAAAAAAAATATAAAAATCAAAGTTATGAAAAAAAACAAAAAAATGAACGTTCTATTAACAATTTTATTTTTTGTCTAATAAAGGAAAGGCACAAAATGTGCCTTTAATTTGCGACACAATAAACTATATTAGCTAATGGACACACATATAACAATATACTATATTTACCCATCTAAAAGAGGCAATTCCTCATCGTTGATATATACCTATTCTTTTTATATTAGATTAAGGATGAAGGTCTTAAAATTCCCAATTTTTGATACAATATTAATTTTTGATTTTATTAAGCATTGACTATTGATTTCATGTATTTTTTTGTCTTGTTTTGTATTACATAATACATAAAGAAGTCAAAATAACTTTATCTCTTTTCCTTCCTTAGCTACCCTCTTCAGTTTCTTTATTTCAAGTTTGGTGTTGTCAATATGAAATCTTACTTAACTAGAAATTGTGTGGACCAAATGCCCAACAAGGATATATAACTTCTTTTAAAGGGACGTATTTTTTTATAAGACACCCCTTGTAATTATAGGAGTCTTTTAATTTTTCCTAAGATAGTTCTATTTAGATGTACGGCTTATTTTCATTTCTTAAACTCAGATGGAATTGTATTTTCCAATAACAGTATCCACTCTTTCCAATTCAGACCTAGGAAAATTCAAGCAGTTAACTCATTGTCCTTCATTAACTATTCTTCATGAAGTCCATATGGGTCTAATGGTATTAATATTGTTTTTCAACGTGTTTGAGACATTCATGCAAACGGAAAATGGAAAGGCGTGTTTTATTTTGGCATCGAGGAGTCCATACAGCGTAGGGAAAAAATAGTACTATCAAAATATTGAGTGCCATTCGTCTTAATAAAGACATAGGCTATGCACTTATTAGTTATGCCCTCTACTCAATGTTTGGAAAAATATGTAAAAAGTAAGAGATAAATTATGCTATATTCTGTCGAATAACAAGATGTATTGCATATGCAATTAATCAAACTTGAGTAATCACAGCTCGAAGCTCCCTAAGGTACCATTTAAAGCTTCCTAAACAAAAAGTGTGTTATACCTATACATTGTTCCATGAAAATAAATATATTGTACTCATGGGAATCTGCATCAATATCATATATCTCAATCATTGATTAAATATTGGAAGGCATCTCCCTTTTCTGAGTACAAAAAAAATGCATATTTATATTTGACACTAACAATTTCTATTATACTATATTTGGTTAATTGATAACACGCAATATTAAATGAAAAAAAGCTTGTATTTTCTTTTATATAATAATTTTTTTTAACAAACATACAAATACAATGGAATTGTAAAGAAATTGATAAAATATGACATAAGTACCCGTTCCAAACCCAAAATAAAAGAAATAGTTTATGATATTATAAAACTCTTATATATTGATATATATATATATATATATATTAAATAATATATATATATATAATATATAATATATATATATATAGTATATACTACTTATACCCTTTATAGCATCTATAAATATGCAATAAAGTTGCAAATGATTCAAGTAAATATGAAGTAAAATTGGTTGAAATATAAGTTTATATTTAAGTAAATGTAGTTTGAAGGTGAAATATTATGTTGGTCATTTTTCTGCATTTTAAATTAGAAATTCAATAATGCAGGTGAACAAATATTTTATATTTTAATCAAACATGTTTTATTGTTTTCCTCATATTTTTGTTCAGGTAACTTAGAAGCTATGGGAATTTTGTATTCATAATTATAATTGTATTTCTGTAACTAACGTCGTAATGATGATTATTTCATTAGGTATTTTTTGTATCTTTTACACCCAATTAGAAAATCTAAGGTTCAGCCTGTTATTTTTTTAAATGGAATCTGTTTATTATATTAGAGTACAGTTTTTTTATTGTATTTAAATATCTAAATAAATTAATAAATATTTTAAATTAAGTTGGCACAACACTTTTATTCGGACAAATGCAGTTCGATCGAGTCAATGGGGTATAAAACAACAACATCATTGATACAGTTGTATTTATTCTTGAAAAGCAAAAAATTACAAGTTTACAAAATTTAAAGTCTTGTAATTTTTGGTCATGGTTCTTAGAGACTTAAGGTATATACTCATGAAGATCTAAGAGTCAACAGATCATATAGATCTCCTTTCCTCAATCCTTTTTGTGCAAGGATATTCATTATTTTATTAAAGGCTAAAATAGTCTTCCTCAAGATTTTACATGGCACAGTCGGTTACTTCCAGTGTCTGAAAATGCGACCGACCTATTCCGTTTATCGCTAAGCCCCTGTACGCCCCTCTTTCTGTTAGAAGGCTACTAGACCTTCACCCAGTCTCGATGTTGGGGATTTATTTCCTCCAGACAGTCTTAATGAGAGACTTTTAGACCTTTTCCTAGTTTCATTTTGAAGGCTTCATGTCCTTCCAATAATGTCAACGAAAAGTACTAAAACCCTACCCTAGTATAATTTCTCCCAGACAGTCTCAATGAGAAGACTACTATCCCTTCCGGTGGTTAAAATGAAGATGAAGGCTGTTATTTCAACGCAAGAATCCAAATATGGCACGGATTATAAAAAGACTTGGACTTCCCCCATGGTCCATCCTCACATACAAGATAACCAACTCCACAGCCTAAACACTCACTCCTTGCTTTCAAATCACTTTCAAAGTTTAAAAAAAAATATTTATAATCGATCGAAGAGTTCCTTTTAGGATATTCCGATATGTTCCAAGGAACTGGGCACCTTAATTCCAGTCTAGTCATTTTAGTTTGTTATAAATATTACAATATTAGTATTTTATATCTTTCGCAATCTATTTCTATGTATTTCGTCATTTAAATCCTAGGAGTGGAGCCTAATCATGTGTGGTCATGAGGAGTAGTTACACACAAGGTATATAGAATACAAGGCATACTTCCACAGCTTAATAAATCCCTTGCGTGCCCTTAATTGTAAGTTATTAGTTATTGGTCTGACCGTATCTTACATGGTAGGAACTAGTTTTTTTGTCTTTTATACAACAATCTTTACATTTTGTTTTAATTTTGCATATTATGTAGCCTTAAATCTTTAATATAGATCAATTTAGTTTAATAATATGCCATGCTTAAAGCTTGGAGCCTATTTTTCATGATGTGATTGAGATAAGGTGTCATGGTTTAATAATTTATATATACAGGGGTGTGCAGGCGAATCTAGACTTTTTTTTAGCACGGAAACAAGATACTCATATCCAAGAACAAGACCTTTTTATGGACTTTTTTCATATCACACAAATTAAATGACTTTTCTCTTAATGTTCATTCAATCCAACTTCCTCCTTTCACATAACAGCCTCCACACGGTGCCTGAACCTCCCAACGGCATGAGCCACCTGTTCCCTGGACAAGTTGGCCACTCATAGGATATACTAACCAGTTCATACATTTTAAGCTTTTACTCTAACTGGTTTCTGAGATACAAGTACTCAAAGTTAGTCTAGATTCGCCTGCACACCCCTGTAGTTCGTATGTGTCAATAACCAATTTCTCTTTTATAAGGCAATGGTTGCTTCGTGTTAATGTAATCCAAATGCATTCTTATTGAGAACAATAATGAATTCCTTCAAAAACAGCAAAGAAATATACAGTTATAATGGCTATAAAAACTCCTATATCGATTTAACTAAACAAATACATTAATACATTCTTGGCACAAGTTGCCTGTAGATATGGCATTAAATTATTACTAGTACCAGGGACCTAATCATGCTTAATGAACATTCAGCAAATAAAAATCAATGCAAAAAACCTATTTTTAAATATGCAAATGCATTTAAAGGTAGACAAAGGTTCAATTTAAGCGAATTGTTACATTTTTCAAAGGTAATTCAACACTAAGGTTTCAATGAAATGACTGTGATATTTATATTAATTAATTATATAGCAAACATCTAAAATGAAATAATAATTGCGTAGTGTATTGTTGAATAATAACTAATTAATGTGTCCAGAATATTGGGAAATGTATTAAAATACATAGAATTTATCTGTACAGGTAAAACAGAAGAGAAGTGATTCTGAGTTCTTGAAAGCTTTTTTTAAATGTTATTCACAAAAATAAAATAATTGTAGCATTGAGCGATATAATTTAAAGCAGTCTTAATTCTTTAAGAGCTCAAGCGACGAGACTCGTTATTTTCAATTAAATAGAACACAATTATCCTTAATTACAAATATTTTGTAGAATGAAAAGAAATACTTCAAAATTATCATTTTTGTTCAGCGTTTTATTAATTTAGCATTGCCATTAACGGACGCACCATCAGATGAGAGGATCAGCAGACTAAATGCCCAAGGTTTGCTTGTTCCTCCGATGAGGATGTCATAGCAATTGGGTTCATGCAGAGCATGAATGATACATGGCTTTTTAGATGCCTCACCGTAGACTATTCAAAAGGTGGAATATACACTGATGTACAATGGTAGAGCATGGACTCCTAATAAAAATTCCGGTTATTTTTGAAAGAGTTCTTAGATATTACCATAGATATTAATTAACAATATTTTAATATGAAAGGATGGTCCTTTCTCATGTTCCCTCTTTATTATTGATTAAGGTTTCTTGCCTGAAATTTTATAAAATATGATCTTGAAAGAGTTTGACGTCACCGGTACATTATTTTTTAAGCGTCCGCGCTAATTTTAAATATCACATACCTGATATTCTAAAGGTATGCTTTCGGTAAACACTCCTTAGGATCTAAGAGTCAACCGGATCATACAGATCTTTTCTACTTAGCCCTTTATGCACATGTATACTTTATTATAATGAATAAAATAGTCTTAGTCAAAGCCTTAAATTTATAAAAAGAACATTTGGTCATACCTTATTAAAAAACTTCAAAATAAATATAGTTTCATAGTAATTCATTTTAAATTTAAATGACTAAATCATAGTTTAAAAATGAGTTTTATCTTCGGTGGATCTTCGATACCTTCATATAGTCAAATAGTTATTAAGGGCACAATAAACTGAATGTTTAGTTTCGAGCAATTGAAACAAAATCTCATCTCAGTATAGTTATATTACATCTCCGGAAGACTCATGAACTTTTTTAGATATAAGTGTTTTTAAAGGTAGAATCAAGAATTCTCGGTATTCATGAGTTAGCTCCATGTGTTTCGGAATGTGTACAGAATAATGGGAAATGTATTAAAATAGAATTTATCTGTCAAGGTAAAACAGAAGAGAAGTGATTCTGAGTTCTTGAAAGCTTTTTTTTAAATGTTATTCACAAGTCAAAGGGGAAAAATAAACAACCAAAACCATAAACATATAAGTATATATTTGTTTTATCTGTTTTCAGATGTCTCCATTATCTTAGAACACACATACAACAACCAAAACTACTGAAACTAAGCTGTAGTTTATTGTCTTCTGGGAAAATACTATAAGTAGCTATATTAGTAACAAATATATGTATAAATATCTATGAATGAATCGCTATATATTTATTGTGTAGTTGTATTAGTTAATATATCTCACTCATTGTTATAAATATATTGTGTCATCTCCTAAATCATCGATGTCTAATGGTCCAAGCCTAGTATTGTTTTTGGCAATGAGTATTTGGTAAAGGGTGGATGCATCATATTGTTTAATCAAGAGAATACATTCACATATAAAATGTCGTCAGTTGAACTGATAGTTTCCTATCATGTGCGAAATCCTGTTGGAAAATAATTATGGTTTATTTAAAGATGTAAAAGGATAGAATAAGGATGACTACATATATAAAACAATATTATCGTTTGTTTGAAGTCTTACTTTTTAATATTCTTATTCAGCAGTTAAATTTTTAAATATGTATAAAGGAAAATAAGTACGTAAAAACCTAAAATAATATCTGAAGGTTCACATATATATATATATATATACTATATATATATATATATATATATATATATATATATATATATAATATAAATTTTTCTTAGGAGCTGAACGATACAAACATTTTAATACTTAGGACTAAGTAATAAACCTTTCATTTAAAACATGATGATGAAATAAAATACCATCATTTACAACTCTTAAAATGCTTTCTTATTGTTTATTTATTCAGTAGTTCAATTTTTAAATAAGTATAAAGAAATATAAATACGTAAAACCTAAGATAATATCTGAAGGTACACATATATTAAAATTTAAATTTTTCTTAGGAGCTGAACGACACAAACAATGAATTCCTTCATTCAAAACATAATTATGAAATAAACTAATATCATTTACAAGCTCTTAAAATGCTTTATTATTGTTCATATCGTCTTCCAGTGGATGGAGGACGGGAAGTATTTATTTATTTCGACGCCAAAGTCCAGGAGTCCGTCGAAGGAGAGGGTACTTTTAGGTCTAGAGGCGCAACTGATAATATCACTGGTTTAATGCCCAAAGCATTTGATGCCTTGTTGTTCCAACCAAAATATAAAAGACTCAATGATTGGTACATAAAGCAATGGTTAGTAAGCTTTTCCTATTATGTACCACTTTAAAATAAACAAGGTGTTTCAATTTAAATATAGTAATATATTTATTTTAAATAATGTAATTGTAGAAAAATGAGTAGACATTTAGCCATGAAACGACACACAAATAAACATAATATATAGTTTAAAATAACTGGCTTAATATAAAAGTATATCTAAATTATCATTTCATTATTTAAAAAACAATAGTCGTGCCATTGAATTGTTGATTTGATGACTAACGTAATTATTTCATAATAATAATAAAATATATAAAAGAAGATAGTGTTTTAATCATCCATATCAGTTGAGAGGGATAACATCTAATCTGTTTATTCTGTTGATTTGCAAGCAATACCAATCCATTTCTAAAGACAATATTTATATGCACATAATATTATTTTTTATAGAATTTTAATTATATAAGCATGCCCATATGTTGTTCATTTGCTTTGGACATATTTAATGGGTTTTGACTTTTTGTTCCAGCAAACACTGTTTACCCACTATTTTTATTTAATTATGGATATTATATTTTAAAAGTTAACGTGCAAAAAGGAAATAAAATGCTTGGACACAGTATATAAAAAAAGAACTAACTGTGTGATTCATTATATACTTTTCTCTGGACTAATTGTGTTATACTTATGACATATGAGGAACACAAAAATTAAAAAGTAGAGCGAGCTAGATTTTCCATGTTATACAGATCGAATATAATATATTTTTGTACATTTGAGCACTTTTTCTTCTTGGAATATTTATGTCCTGAAATAAATCAAAGCTTAAAAAGCACAGGTTTAAAACATTTCATTATGATTATTTTGTGAATACTCCTCACATTGTATTGATCGTATAATTCTTATGACCATGTATATAACTTTTCAATTCAATAATCATCATAAATGTTTCAACTGACTCCGTATTTTTTATTACAAAATTATATGATAAACAGGGAACACTAGAAACTATATGAAAATAACTGTTTGTCTAAGAACGTACTTCCTTTTCAATAGTGTTTTTTCCTTAGTCAAACTGGGTGTATTTCAACTTTAATAATTTTTCTCGGAATGGATCTCAATTGAGAGTAAATTGGCTCAGGTTAGTTTAAGTTCTTGTAAAAGGCCTTGCATATATTCGATATTATTAAAATATAACTTCATCCAGTATTATTGTGCTTCCAAAACCCTTCAATATTCTCTTGCATCACGATTTTGGCATGGAGATCCGTGGAACCTAGGCTTCATTTTCTCTACAACTTTATCTATTACGACCTATATCACTTCAAAAAACCAGTTACATTTCCCTGTCAGTGTCACAGATTGGATCAGAGTCCATTATTAACGTCCCGAATGTTTTAGAGAACTCCATCTGGAGTCCTGCAAACTCGAAGAAATCTATTTTAGGTCCAAACAACACAGGAGGGAGGGCTGTTCTTCATTTGAGACAAACCCTCATCGAGCAAAAGCAACCACCTCCGACTTTGAAGCAGGTGGCCTTTATATTTCATTCATTTTTAATAGTATTCATATTTGATAAGTATATGTATCTAGGGCAATGTGATTTGTATTTTTTTCCATGAATATTTAGCTACATTTTAATTTAATATGAATATAAAACACTTAATCAGAAAAATATGTATTATATACAGTAACGTAGATAATAAATAAGTAGAATGTCCTGTATTGATTTCCCGGCACGCGAAAGAAGTCACCTTTCCATATAGTTTCTTGTATTCCTTGGATAAAAAAGCTCATCATGATATAAAGGCATTATAAGATATATCACATTAAATAAAACATTAGTCAACACGATCAAAATTTGAAGCAACTCTGGTGGCTTATTCTCCCTTTTATGAGCAATCTTTTTTTGGTTTTATCTTGGCTTTTACATCACTTCTATACACTAAACATGATATATTTTGTCCTTCTTCAATATAGATAAATCAAGTACTGGATCGAGGGAGTGAGTCTTGCTATCATTGGCTCCATTGGTCTAATAGGAAACAGTCTCACGCTCCTCGTCCTGGGGCTCTACGAGTCAAAGTCATCCTTCAACGCTCTCCTCATGAGCTTGGTGACCATGGACACGATCCTCGTGATCTTTTACCTCTTCGACTCGGCTACATCGCAGCCTTCAAGTACGAAGAGCCCGAGTGGTACAAATATATGTTCCCTACTTCTGGCATCCCCTACGGAATATTTGCAGCACTGCTTGCATTTACATGGTGGTTGCTGTGGCCACAGAAAGGCACCATGCAATATGCCATCCAATGAGGTAAAGTGTCTCTAAAATAAAATACAACACACGGTTGTAACTGTACCAAAAATGTTTATATTTATAATAATTTAATGATTAACAAAAATCATAATAAGTAAATACAATATGTAACTTTTTTGTGAAAATATCATAAAGGTGAACAAATTATAAACAGTAAAATATGTATTCATACTTTTTAGCAAATAATTATTATTAACCTATGCGTCCTTCAATGTGCCGTCATCATTAGAACTGAGTCGATTAACATTTGCCTAGCTGTTTTTTTCGAATCTTTCTTGACAGAGCTTTCAAAATATACACTTGGGATAATCACTCAATCAAAAAATAATATATCTTATAGTCAGTGCCTCAGTCCTAAATAATATTTTCTTACTATATATCAATTTGAATACTTGAAAAAGTTGTACGGAATAAAATGGTAAAAAGGAGAAACAGAAAATTATTCACCAATATAAAAATAAAAATTCGTCTATGTCGCAAAATTATATTTACTGTAACCTTATAAAAATATTCTCATACTAATTAATGTCATTAAACGAGTGCTCTTATTAATATTGTAAAGAGTGAAGTTACCCTTATTCAATGTATTAGGTGTCTGGAGATGTTCAAAATTAGTACAACAATATATACTTTATAAATTTAAAAAATCACCAAAGTTGTTTTTTTCTATTTTACTATTTGGTAAGATAAAATTATAATTAGTCTATCGAACCAAAGACATTCTTTTCACTGATTTTGATCAACCTTTCCCTCTAGGGAATCGAACCTGCACCCTAAATATCGAGCAGGCTTCCACTGAGCAAACAGCATCAAAAAATCATATAAAATATATATATTATCTCCTTCAAACCTTTGGATTTGGAATGGAATTCATTGTTGGTCGTTTTTTTTTACTTTACCAATTTTTCTTTACACAAATAACTGATAGGATTAGTATATTAAATATATAATATAATGTTTTATCTTTAGGTACAAACCTTCGCCGCTCTTCTATTTGGGAATTGTTGGTGGTCTCTCTTTCTTGTCAACATATCTAAGTTCTTCGAATTTGAACTGCACTACACGAGGGCCAACTCTACCGTGGACTACTGGACAACAAGTCTGAATGAAGACGCTCGATACGTCGTATTCATAGTTACTATGAATGCGTTGTCAGCGGGATATTTCCACTTGTGGCACTCTGTTTCTTGACTTTCGCATCTATTCAAAAATTCGAAAATCCTCTAGGATGAAACACAGGTATGAATAACATTTTGATTCCTTTGCAGAATTTTGCCTATTAAATTAGCGCAAACATATATATATATATATATATATATGGGTTGTTCTTATTTTTCAAATGTTTGAAATGTTAGCAACATTGTGGATTTTCTGTTTCTTGGTGATAAAAGAAGACGACATACAAAGTTTGAACAAAATCGGTCAACATTACGAGGTCGCGCAACGAGGTCAAAGTTTTAAAAATTTAGTAAAAATATAGTTTTCCGCAAATTTCTTCAAAATGGTGGACGTTACAGACTTCAATAATAATTATTAATTTAAAGGAAATCTAATTTACTACCAGACGTATGTTTGATGTTTTTTAATAAAACAAAGTTTTCAGTAAAAACAAAGAAAAAATGGAGTGTGTATTGTTAGCTTATTTCATAGCTTTTTTGTATCAATTAACTTCACTCGCCTGTAGAAGATGACTTGTTCGCTTCAGAGTAAAATAGTACTTTTAAGTTTAGTAAAACTTTAGATGATAAATCCAAAAATGACCTTGGTTGCATTCTATCAATTCAGAATTCAGTACAATCTGAGTTTACATCATATGATTCAGAGCCTGTATTGACCTATAAGAAATCGATTATGAAAAAAATAATAATGTTTCTTAGATTTGCGTCAAGGTATCCTCTCAAAATTTTACTTTGTCTCTGACGCATATAATCCATTATATGCGTCATTTTGTACGCGAGATAGGCTTTTTTAATGTACATATAACTCTCTACTTATTAAACTGACATGATTTAGTATACCAAAATATTAAAGCTGGTTACCAAGCTTTCATTTGATATGTTTGGTGTTCTAAAAATCGCTATACTTTAAGAGATATAAGCAAATACATTTTTGCACTCTCCCCAAAAAATTGATCTTTTGATATGAGAATATACAATTACCACTTGGTAACGGCTGTTAGTGTTACCTGGATAGAAGAAAAAAGAAGGGAGAGAATTTTGCCTCACTTCTCTCCTTCTTTTTCTTTCTATCCAGGTAACACTAACAGCAGTTACCAAGTGGTAATTGTATATACTCTCTGCGGTCATCAGCTGGTCCTTGTTGGCCCTTGGTTTAGCATTGGCCTTTCTTTGCACCATCCCCTACATGGCAAAGTCGAGGGGGTTTCAATCAGAGATGAGGGAGGTCAAAGTTCCTTTCTCCATAATTGGTAAAAATTGGTGGCACACCAGTCCTGCACAATCTTTGCATATGGGGCGGAGCTCCGTCTTGCTGGAAGCAGACAGGGACTCCATCAAACTCTTCCTGGATCCACGGGAATACTTTTGATCTTCAAGGAAGTCCAAGTACACTATCTTGTTGATTTTAATACCGTCTGGAATCCGGAGCATGGCTGGTTTCCCTTGCCATTGTAGACAACGGTCACAGATGCCGGCTTCTGCATCTGGTAGACGTTTTTGGTATTCTCTGGGATCTTGGAGGCACCCTGCACAATATACGATCATTCTAAGGATGGAACTTCTTTTTGGTCTCGAAAAGTTTTCTCATCAAGGAAGATCACAAGGACACTAGGGTTGACTGCGTACCATTTGAAAAGCAACTTTGATCTAGCCTTCCTCTTGAACTTGATGGCCTCGTTTATTATATGAATCTTCCCTGTACTTGAACGGATTCAAGCCCAGGTCTTCTTTGACCACCCTCCCCGATGGTCCTTGCAAATATATTGTACTCCTGAAACCATCATATTCTGGAGCGGGCTGGGTTTACGAAGTTATTTTGTCGGCGACGGCCATGGTCAGCATTGGTATTCTCACTGATCGCTTCTTTTCTTGTTCATGCCTCCTTGTCATTTTGCCCATCTCTTTGATAACTTTTTGGTACTCCAGATGAAGGTGCGGCTTACCCCAAGCATGTGCATGATAGTATTGTGGGACTGGTTAGAGTCCCAACAACTTGATTTTGGCGTTCCCTTGCTTTCAAGGTCCATTTCGTCGTTGTTTTCGAACAAAAAGTTGAGAAAACAACACAAAAGATGCAAAAATTCCGTAAGAACATAATTTTATATAATAACAAAACCTCTCAAGCCTCATATTTAGAAAATATTGCAATTACAATCCAATTTTTCGCTAATTCTGCCTAACCCTGTACGTAATATAAATAAATAAAAATATATCCATATATATATCAGACTTATTGATTTATCACGTTCATTTGTTTGTCGTTCGCGACGGGGACCAACGATAAGGAAAATTCCTTATCGTTTGTTGTTCGTTTTTGGCACCAAAAGAAAAGACCAAGAATTTTCATTTTCATGGGAAAAATTTCCTTTCTAAAAAGGTCATCACTTTTTTCAGAATGGCGAAAAAAATCCTTCCTTAAAAAAACGTTGTCATTTTTTAGATGACGAACGACAAACGAACGATGAGCGACGAACGATTCAATTTAAAAATAACGATGAACGACGAAAGATAACTTTTGGTGAACGACAAAACGAACGACGAACGACTCTTTTTTGCAAACGCGTCAACAAGTCTAATATATATAATATATATAAATATATATATATATATATACATATATGAATGAAATATTCATTTATTCTTTATTTTAGTAAGCTGTATCATTACCATGATTGTCATTTCAAAAATAGACCTTGTTTGTTTTTCTTTTCCTAGGACTCCTTCACACATCACACACACACAAGCACAAGCACATGTGGTGAAATCATAGAAAACCTGAATGACAACATATGCCCTCAGAAAAGTACTCGGTAAGTATACACGCCAAAGAAAAACTATGTAGTTGGCGTTGAATGAGAAGAAGTGAAACTCTTATGGTGAGTGTAATGAAGAAGGAGGAGGAGGAAGTTAGTTCTGTTGTAACAGTAGTAGTAGTATGCATGGATGTATTTCTCCTTCAACGCATGTGTCAGTTGTGCATTCTGTGGCCCGTCGCCTAGAAACCAAGTATATCCAAGAGGAGTTGAAAATAAGTCAGCCAATATCTTTGTGATGGAAACCTTCGTGTTAGTAACATATTGTAATTAATTATATAAAGTAACTTTAATAAATCATAATTAATATGTTCAAAAATACATAAATCTTAATTTTTGAATAAATACTCGCCAGCTTATGTCTTCTTGCGAAGCATACCGTAGTTATGTGACAAGGATAGTATTATCATATTTGTGACAAGTTGGATGCATAGTTTATTTGATGTTAGTTCTACCAAACCAAATAAATGATCAATCTCCTGGTGGATATGTATCTATTGATGGGATCCGAGCTTTGCACACTTCCCGAATTCTAAATCGCAGATAAAATCCAGGTCTTTCGATCCATCTTGAAACATTTGTAGTGTTTATGAAATAACAATCAATTCAATACTATTAAATTTAATAAACTTTTTTCCTTTATTTGTGTAAAATTTAATTTTTGGTTGAGTGGTCACATTTGATAATGCCTTGTTCGCAAAAGACTTTTTTCTACTGTTTGTTTTCTACTTCATTGGAAATTACTCTTCCTTTTTTTCATACGTCTCTTGAAGCCTCTTTGATCTTTGCTAAGTAAATATAAATTCCAAGATTTGGAAATTGTAATATATATTTACTTTACTTATTTAAATGTGATGCCTTTTTGTAGTTGTCTCAAGAAAACTTTAATCATTTTGTAGGTGATTTCTGATAATAATTGGGGTTAAATCATTATTTATTACATGATAATTTGATTAAAAATAATAAAAGAAGTGCACATAAATACATAATATAGTCAAGATATTCATGAGTAAAGAGAGGTGAATATTTTACAAATAAAAATACATTTTTTTAATTTTAATTTATATTTCAATAAAAGTGAAAAAGATAATAATTGGTGCAAAATAGTAGTTTTAAATAACGATTGTTTATATTAATATATCAAGGCTCCAAAATGAATGCAGTGAGATGATGCCAATTTTTGTATCTATTTAGAAGATTTATGTATCTAATTTTTGGCAATAACCGAAGGGAGAATAAAGCTGTAATGTATTAGACAGGGAGCCTCTGTTTAAGTGTTGAAAATTCTTCTTTCCATTAAATAGAGCAGCCAGGAATCATCTTCCACCGATACCTTGGCACTTAAGGATGTCCTTTTCACAAAACACACAAAGAGGAAGCCGAGAAATTGTGCGATATATATATATAAGAGAGCTAGGCCTCCAAGCGTCGTGGAAGAAACGAATTATGAGTTCTATCTCCAAAACGATAGATGAAAAAAGATTTACCTCCCAACTTCAAATTTCTACTAAATGTTTATTTTTTAATAAGCCATGTAAAGACTGTGGACAGCTATTTAATTCAGTGGTCCATGCGTTTGCCAACTGTCCTGCACTCCTCTTCATAAGGGATTTGTCAGGGTCAACGTTAAAGGAGTGGAAAAAAAGAATTGTCACGGCCATAATACTATTCGGACTAAGTTCGAATCCCATAAAGGCTCCTGCGAAAACACGAGCTATGGAGCTAATTTTATCGAGTATTCGCAGCTATTTGGCGGAGAAATTAACTCTTGACAGAGTAATTGTTATTGGAGACATTCGGGCCATCATGATCTCTACGGCAGCGCGATACCTGGCCTTTAGTGTGAAGATCCCTACAATCAATACCATTCCGTGGAAAATGTGGGGGATCTGGTAAGATATATCCGTCTTGCTCCGCTGGACATCTCCAATTTCTGCAACGGATTATGAGGCAATACAGAAAATTTGTTTAAAGACAAACAAATAATATATTCAATCTTTAGCATTTTATTTATTATTTGCACCTTTGTTTATTATATTTTTATGTTTGATTACAATATTGTTTCCTAAATGTTTTTTAATTATTAATTTTTGTATATAGTGCAGCTAGATTTTAGATTAGAGATTTAATTTTAAACTAAAATGTTTATTTATATATATTTTTTATATGTAATATCTCTAAATCAATAAAGTCTCTTTAAAAAAATGTATTAGCCTCTTTTCATTTTGTCAGCTTCTTATTGAGCCTTGAGAAGAATAAAAAATAACCTGCATGCATTTGTATTATATATATCTGTATAGACTACATGCATATTTGGTAGATCGTGCCTCAATACATAGTTTAGAACTGTGTAATGGCATTGACCTACAGAAAATGTTCAGCATTTTCCATTTCTTTTTAATCTTTGAGGCAAGTAATCAATTATTTTTCGTTTCACTTATGGCCTAGAAAGCATTTATTTAATTATGACTTAATAGTGAAAGCAAATTATTGCTTTGGTCTTAGAATTGCTAACAGCTATTATTTAATGTCCAACAAATGCATAGAGGAACAAGCCAAAATGCATGCCTTTTTGAAGTATTCATTAAGAGGCTTAGGAATCGTGCTAAGCTTTGCCTTTGTTACTGAATCATTCAGTTAAGGCCAATTGTTTTACTCTCTTCTCTATTAATTATTTCACATATATGTACATCTATTACAAGAGGGCCTCACATAGTGGAGAGGAAATCCATTGACCTTGTACGTATGTCAATGACGTGGCAAGGAGCATCGCCGGTTGCAGGAGACGGGACCACATTCGGATCGAGGATCTCCTTAGTATTGCAAAAATTCCCTCCCTAACGAGATAACCGTCATGGCTGTGGCAGTAGAGACCTGGAAGTGCTTCCACTCCAACGATGGGGGATGTGGTGCCAGAAACCCCATGGCGATCTCGTCTTCCCAACCCCAAAGAGACCGACGAGGTCTACGACTTCGGTGGCGTGTCCATTAAGGGGCGGCACAGACACATTTGCATCCCACGCAGTGTCTGTGTGTAACAATTTTGAGTCCCTGAGGTCGGCCAGGACACTAGCTGCGGCAAGGGGACGTAGCCAGGACCATTGGCCGCAGTACCCAAATTTAGGGGGATTTATTTATTTATTTTAGTACTTTAATTTTATACGTGTTTTTAATGTTTATATATATATGTGTATGTGTTTATACACAGGAATGATGTGTTTTTATATATTTTTTAATATTTTATATGATTATATCTAAAACGAACCAGCAAAAAGCTGATAATTTAAATCAAATAAAGGATTACACACACACTCTAGCATCAATGAGTTACGTCAAAACATATTTGCATGAATATAAATATTTTTCTTTTATTTACCACACCTGAAGGATAAATATGACGAAACTCTGAGGATAATAAACAAATGAACCAGTGAACAATATATTCATACAATGATTCTTAAACAAACAATGGTTTAGTCAATTGGCCTCGGTAGCATTAGTCTTTTATTTAAGATATGTTGTTTGGTAGAAAGTTGTCGAATATATACAATCATAGAGGGCAGAAAAACGGTGTGTTTCACAGATACGTTCCTAATTGAAATAAATATATACATCAACCCAGAGCAAATGCATATTAAGGCCTTTGTTTCAGTATAATAGAATAATAATTGCAGCTTTCTTTCTTCTTTATTTTTTAAACTTTTTATTTTGTTATCTAATTAGGCTAAATCAAATACAACAAGAGATAACGTTAAGTAACTAAAAATCTAACCTTATATTAAACGAAAAAATAATAGTTTCTTCCGTAAAAAACCGATGATGACTCTTTAAAAGATATAATGTTATGCTGCCCTTGAACGGATTAGGTATCCAGCCCACTGCAACGACGAAGATCCTGCGTAGGGAACTTAGAAAAGTAGAAAAGAGCTGTAAAACTAGTAACAGAGGCATCTACAAAAGTTTATGGATATAATCACGTCATAGATATATATTATCAACATAGGAGAGTTAGGGTATGAAAATTAAGATGTGAGAAAGAACGTATCTAAAAAATAACTTTCAAAAATCAACATGAGTACCCTCTTATTCTTTTTCCTTCTTAAAACTATATAAGAACCCTAGAAGGAGCTGTTGTTAAAAAATGGTTAGTGCGTCAGCACTTATGCTCATGTATTGGCACTAAATGTTATTTGATGAAAATTTGAAAAAAAAACTAAATTGATTATATCTAAAGAAATTAATTATAATATTTTCAAAAAAAGTAATAACAAAAAGTTTTGTTTCATAAAGAAACCTTTGAACGCACTTTAGCCAAACCAAAATCCTTTTTTATACGATCATTTAGTTTCTTATGACACAACTTTCGCGGGGGGTGAAAGTTTGATAGCTTATATTAGGTTCCTAGTTTGTTGTTTAGCTTCTGGATTTGAACCAAACCCCACACCGGAACTTAATCCGTATCAGCCGGTAGTGACCTATCTAGGAACTACGATCTTTATTATTAAAAATATGGTTAAAACATATAAACATTTATATACTTTTAAAATATATTCTTCCATATTAAGAATCACAATATAATGTTTGAATGCATGCTTTAAAGATATGGTTATTAATAATTGAATAAATTCATATTATTATGTATTTATTTGTCAAAAAAGGAAAACAAAATTATAATAAATAAAGCTTCTTATTAGTTCCTTCCAATCTGATATTGAATATATTGCTTTGATCAATTCTATTTTGGTACAAAAACTGTTAGTTAATCTTGATATTTTTGCTTCCAATAGTTTGAACAGCTTTTCCTCAACAGTTTACGTAGGTTACTACAATATATATGTTATATAAGTAATGCATGTACGCTCGAATCTTTTGTAAGACATCTAATAATCATCCACATATATTGTAAGCAACATTTAAATTGTGTAGATGCCAAATACATACATCATTTAGTCAATGTGATAGTTCTGCCATGGAAGTCTTGCGTGCCTTTAAGGCATTTGTTAAAGGCATAAAGATGATTATTATGTACAATGGAACAATAATTAAATAATTTCCACCAATCGGGTCGAAAGGAATGAAAAAATACAATTGCTACAAATAAATTTTAACAAAATTTCCAAAGAGAATGTGAGCCTTTAAAATATTTGGGGGTATATCACCGTTCTGACACACGTTTAGTTTTATAAATCTTATAATTATTTGAAGAATAGGACAATCGACAAAGGCATGCAAAGTATTATTTAATTAAGACTCTCTTGAACTGCCTTTGCTATTATATATGAGCAAATAATGTCTAGTGTCTAATTTAAGACTATTCGACCAAAATACAAATTAAATAATTTAGTTTATAATAAATATGAATCAGAGAAGATAAAATTCATATTCCCCATGCCTAATACTACTTTGGCAGCTTTTTCTAGAATCAAGACTTCCAGTCCGAAATTAAATCTTCTGATATTTATCGAATTTCAAATAATTTATTTCAACGGTTGTTTTTGTTTGTTGATATTTATTACTATCATCCACGATAGACATACACACGAAAACGCACATATAACACTAAAGTAGAGAACACAAACACACTACGGGATCTGTGTTAAATAATAATAATAAGATAATAATACCTATGTACTTTAATTATTCCTACTTAAATACTAAAATTATTTACAATAATATTTTTCATTATTTACATTGCATAAATTTGATTATTCTTATGTTTTCGTCCTCCTCTTGAGAAACTTCATGCCTCTCATAGGACAGAGCGGGACATCTGTTTATGAGGTGATCTGCAGTCTGCGGTTCTTCCGTGCAGAGATCGCAAATTGGGACTGATGTTCTTCCATTTACTCAAGTGCGAGAGAAAAGGTCCATGGCCAGTGACTGCTTGAACAAGCAGTTTCATATTCTCTCGTCGAAATTTGATCGTATTTTGTTGAGGAGTATTCAACATTAGACGAGTATGCTTCATATTTACGCTGTTTTTGTGACGGCTGCTCCACCTTTGATAAAACAAACTATTTACTGCCTTCTTACGTAGCTCGGCGGTACTCCGGTGCATATTTGATTTTGACTCTCACAGCCACTTTTTGCAAGATAATCGGCGAATTCATTTCCAGTTATGTCACTGTGACCTTTACACCATTCAAGGTATATGTTTTTCTCCTTTTTGCTCTTATCAAAGTTTCTTTACATTCTTTGACTATGCAGCTCATCGTGAGTGGATTGAGGAGAGCCGCAATTGCCGATTGAGAGTCGGATCGTACAACAATATTCCTAGTAGGTTTTTCCAGTTTCAGAAGGTCTTCCACAGATCTTGAAATGGCGAGGACCTCAGCCTGAAATACTGATGCCTCGATTTTTAATGACGCCAGTCAATGATGTAGAGTCATGTCACCCTTGTGATAGCCATCCTGCGCCCGTATTTCCGTCTTGGTCTTTAGAACCGTCAGTATAGATTATTGTATCCGGACATTCTATACGATTAATTTGATCCAGACTAGGTCACCTTTTATGTAATCACTAGGTTTATATTGCTTCACAAAGCAGTTTATCACTAGAAAAGCGTGTGTCCACGCCGTCGTGGGAGGTTGCCAATGCCATCCCAAGTATCTTGTGTAAAATGCCTTGTTCTCCATCTGGACTTTGTTGCCTGTGCTTGTACATATAGGTCGAGTGGAATAATACCTAAAGCTGACTCCATGCCTGCGGTAGGTGTTGACCTTAGTGTTTGAGTGATTGATAAAAGTGCTTTCCTTTGTACACTGGTTAGTATTTTGATTTCACTTTTTTGGATGCAATAATATGGCCCCATACAAGACAACCATAACATATGATGGTCTAATCATTGATTCGTAGAGCCAATAACTTTATCAGACGTCAGCCCCCACTTTTGACCTATGATTGCTTTTGCCATGTTCCATAAGCGAGAGCACTTGGCAGCTTTTTCCTTCAGTGTTCTTGATCAAATACCAAACCTAAGTATTTCAAGCGTGTGAATACTCAATCTCCTGTCCATCCATTTGTAACCGTGGAAAATATTTGACCTCAGTTTATACGCCTTTGAGAATACTATAGCACTAGATTTTGTTGGATTAAAGGTCAAGCCATTTGATCTTCCCCAGTCCAGTACAATATTTATTGCATCTTGCATTTTACTGACAAGTGTTTGTGGGTGTTTTCCACTTATTAATAAGATAATGTCATCTGCATAGCCAATTGCTTTGATTGCACCTTTGTGGAACTTTGTAAGTAGAGTGTCCATCACGGCATTCCAGATCACAGGCGAAAGTACTCCTCCTTGAGGACTTTCACGCGTTGGGGTGATGCAGACCCTTTCTCCTTTTATTTCTGCCTTCACCATCCTAGTTTTGATGAGGTCTTTATACCAGGATGTGATGCTCACTGGAATTTTCAGCAGTTGTTACTTTATACACAATTTATTTAGAGTAAAACACTTCATTCCAATATTTGCTGTTTAAAGGAATGTATGGGTGACTACTAATTATATGCACTAATTTATGCAATAATTAACAATTTGATCGTTTTATTGCATATACAGTATTCTGCCAATAAAGGTCTAAAACGAATTATGTTAAACAACATAAAGCCAAAAAAAAACATGGTTCTCTAACCATTTTTTATAAATAAAATAACATGTGTAAAACTCAGAGTCATAAGACTCCCTCTTTCATCGCTAGAAAATGAGATTTGGCGTTTGATCAAGTGTGTAACTTTCCATGTGCTCCCTCGTGTAGAAATATTACAATCTTTTTATTAATAAATATTTATATATATATATATATATATCAGGAAACAACCGGGACACTTTTTTTCGCCAGGAGCCGGACCGGGATTCAAATTTTTCAATCCGGACGGGGCCCAAACCGGGCAGGGACTTTAAATTATTCCTTCGTCATTCTGAAAGTGACGACGGTTTTTTTTAGAAAAGAATTTTCCATATTATTTTTTTTAATTCGAGAATTATTTGCTAAAAGAAAGTCCCGGCACGGTGATTTTTAGACAGTTGGCACTGCCTGGATGATGGCAGCTTTCAAGGAGTCCAAAGTGTTGTGAGCACGCTTGTTAGTGTCCCTCTCAAGGACGCCCACAAGTAGTAGTCGTAAGGGTTGAGGTCAGGGCTGCTGGGGGGCCAGAACTCCTTTGACCAGAACTTGTCGAGATTCGGCGCTCCTCTTCCTGACTTGGGATCGGTCTGGAGTCTTTCTTCCGGTGTTAGGCATCCTTCCTCGATGTCCTCCGACTCCTTGAAGGACTTGGCAATGCTGTAAACAGTAGCTTTGGGGAATTTGAAGAAGTCGATGATCTCCTTGGGCGCACGGCCGCAACGGAGTGCCACAATAATGGCCGTCCTGCGCTCAAGTTCGAGGACATTTTCAATCTTTATGTTTTTAAACAAAGCTCATAGGATATACTAACCAGTTCATACATTTTTAAGCTTCTACTCTAACTGGTTTCTGAGATACAAGTACTCAAGTTAGTCTAGATTCGCTTGCACACCCCTGTATATGTATATAGAGATATATATATATATATATATATATATATATATATATAGATATATATATAGGATATATATATATATATATGATTCTAACATATGTAGAGAGGCATTGTTGATCTTCATTGTTTGTGTATAAAAAAGTACATTAAAATACCGTTTGTTTATTTTATCCACCTTCTACCTTTACTGATGACTTTTTAGGGAGAAGAAAGAAAAAACATATTCATTTTTTCCTTGATTGCCTCAAGGACCTTCATGGAGTGTGGGCGAGAGCATTGGAACGCAAATTTTGGGGCCCTTTGGGAGAGACAGATGTAAGGTTTGCTGCTAGTGTCGTAGAATATGTTATAACAATACATATGTGTCTACCCATACCTTACGTTAGTCAATTTAATCAAAATATGAAATAAGAGATGCCATTGATTAAGAGATATATTTATTATGGATGGAAAGTATCGTATGATTACGATAAATCTTTTAATTTTGTACATTTCATATTTTTCATAGAGAAATATGTAATTGTATGTTGTTCTAAAGTGTTAAAAAAAAGTAACTTGCTTCAATATATATGATATTAAATCAAAGAAGTGTTTTAAAGGTAAGTATTCAAAGTGACCAAAATATAAATTTATATGCCACTGATCGTACAATATATAATATAATTTAATACGTTTTATGCTATAATATTATTTTGTTTATACATATCTTTTTTTAATTTGAAGTGGCAAAAAAACAGTAAAGTATGTAGTGCCGATCTTAAATTAAGTCGAAATAATCTAATTCTATTCATAATAAAAATATTTGGAGTTATTTTTAGTCTAAAGGTAACAAAATAGTCATTTATTCATGTCATTCATAAAATAAGTCTTGATTGACTGAAGCGTTAATTGTGATGTAATTCATACTTTTTTCTTTTCACGCACTTTATATTGAATATTTGATGTCTTGAAATTCTATGAGTAATGCATTGATTCTTTAGAAGTTTTAAATCGAGTTTATGCATTTATCAGGAATAGGAGACTTATTTATGTCATGAGTGGGATTACCTTGACGCAATTTGATGGTTCCCTAAACCAAAAATGTAATGGAGATTAAAACCATTCTCAGCCTATGAACAGTAAGGTCTGGAAGAAGATTATTTTATTAATATTCAGAGTTTTGGCTAGATAGGAACACTGTATTTCATATATTTAGTGGAAAAAAAATACAAAAAGTAATGCATATATGCTGGATTTTGTCATAACCGTTTATAAAGGACCTCTCTAATGCTGCACTAAAGCAATAAATACGTGGCGCGATTTATAAAATAGAAAAAATAATTTTTGACGTAGATAAACTTCTTTTCAGTATTGACTTTTAACGATTTCCTTAAATATTTTTCTCCTTTATTATGACAATATGAAAAAGCTATTGGCTATAAATGTATAATTATATTGAACGAATGGTTTACTTTTAAAGTTTTAGTAATTTTAGGTGATATACTTTTTATATTTATCAAGCCAAAAAAGACAAGTGCACAAGATATACCTAATTGGTTTTCATTTCAAATATAGTTTTTTGCCTGAAATAACTAAGGTTAAAGTAATGTAATTATAGTTTCCAAGGAGTTTCCCCATTCGATGGAATCTGTTTTTTTTTTTCTTAATATTTCCGGAGAACAAAATATTTTGGTTCCTTTAAATATTCGCCTAACAAGTCACCTTTGAAATAAACGTATACGTTAGCGTTTTGTGAAGGGTGTTTCTAATATCACGATTGTGTATGTTGTGTAAGTAAATTTGATTATATTGTATTTAAGTAATAATATATGGACAACGGGATTATTTATAACATAATCTTTAAAATTGAATTGAGAACTGCACCTTAATTATTTTTTTGACTATTTGTCTCAAAGGCGATTTTACGTTTATCGTATCGGTGGTTCATAGTTTGCTCTTCATCATTTGAGACAAGGGCAAAAGTTTGTACAAAATAAAAAATATTTTGAGATCGCTCATGGGCACTCGATTTTTATTTCACTTATTTAATACGTGCTTATACCTGCTTATCTCTCACCGCATAATTTTATCGGTTATGAATTTATAACAAGTAAAACAAATCCCAATTCAAAAACAATTTTTATATCTTGAACATTTTTATAGTTAGAAGAGTTATGAAGGTTTTATGAACTGCCTCATTCTTTTCAATCAACAAATTCATATATGAGTAAAAGTAAGCTTTTTCATTATTTTCTCTTCATTTTAAGCATGTCTGAAGATGATAATGGATTCATAAAAACATTAATACTTCAGGAATAATAAGCTTTTTATATATACATATATTTCTTTCAAATTATTAAAAACTAACTGACCATAATGATATACGAGATAAGAATTCTCTTTATCTGCATGCACGGATTTTTTCTGCTTGGAAGTAAGTAAAACATATGTAGACAACGGGTTATAAATATGTCATATCTATTATTATTATAAAGTGAATAATGGACATAGAATAAAACACGTATTATAAGGCTGGTACTCGTTTTATTTGGGATAATTATTAGGCACATAATATGTATTTATTGCTTTAAATGGCGTTGGAAATGTATATATATATTTATATAAATATCCGCCCAAATTTATTGAGAGATCTCTAAACAATTTAAAGGCTTAGTTCACGAAAGAGATAAAAGATATAAAAATCACAATCAAAATGTCTTACAAAAATAGACAGAAAATAATATATCTTCGGTGCGAGAAAAACAACGACTCTTTTTGTAGATTTCCTGAGAGGGAGAGAGAAAGCGTTTACTTGAAGCTGAATCCATCTCCCGTGGGATCAAGGAGCCAGGGGTAGTTATTGGGGCATTCTACGCATGTGTGGAGTCGAATGGTTTCTCCGGGGAGCTCTCGGGTGTTCAATGGGCATGGGTTGGGCAGAGAGCAATAGGCCTGGCCCTTAATATCACAACGATCCTTCCATTCTTGGTAGTCGCGAAGAGAGTTCACATCGCGAGGATTTTGCATCCATTGAATTACCTTACAGAAAAAATATGAATAAGTAAATTTGTTAACATATTCAGAATTCTATAAAAATATTTACAGAATATAAATACTTTGAATACTCTGCTGACAATGAGGAAAATATTAAAATAAACACATGGAATGTGCAAAATATGCATTGATTTAATAGACGAAAATAAGCTCCTTCTCATTTTAGGGGATCATAGTAGTCAAAGCTATTTCAAACCCACTTAGCTTCTTTAACTTGACGTTCATTTTTGTGACAACAAATGCCATGTAGTTGTCATTACTTTTCAAAATAAGTTATTTTTATAATTTCTAGTTACTAAATATAAGAAAAACTATGCTCCGAATAACCCTCTTTCGGTATTTATTATAAACAAATACAGGGAATAAATTAGTCTTTACAATAAACAACAATAATAATTGGATATTCAGCGTGTAACTGAATAAAAATCGTGATATTTTATAATAATGAATGACAGCTTGTGTCTATGTAAAAACACTGATATATTTTTTTCGTTATCACACTTAAAATAAGTCCTCTTTAAATGACATTAATAATATTTATCTGTTTCGACCAATAAAACTAAAATTTAAGTTACTTGTTAAGTTTCAAAACCTTTTTGAATGATATATTCAAAAGTCATTACAGTTTTTCTTCGGGCATTCAAATTGCATATCATTAGTTAAATATATAGGCGCATATATATATATATATATATTTATATATGTATATATTCTACGAAATATAGAGTCTACAGTGAAATACTATTTAGAAGTGATCCACAACTCCAAGCCTTATAACAAGAGACAGGCCTTTTCTAAAATAACAATGTTTATTTATGAAGCAACGTTTCCTTTCAAGTCCAAAGTGTTTGTTGTTTCGTATAACAGTTGCCGTAGCGTATGTTTTCCTTGCTTCTTCCCTTCCTTCCCTTCTTGTTTAATAGAATAATCACAAACATGTGGCCAACACATTTTGGTTAACAATAATTAGAAAAAAGTGACTTGCGTAAGTGTTTACCTGCAACTGTGTGACGAAGTAAACATCACTCTGTGTGCTTAACTTATCTCGAATCCATTCTTCCAGCACGTAAGTGAAACCTTTGTTGACAAAGAGCCATGCAGTGTCGAAGCTCAAGCTCATGGGTGCACGATTTGTATTGTAGTGCCTGAAAACAAAGGAGAAAAATATGAATAAGGTATATTATTTGATCAAATAAATAATATTGTTCATCAGAAGGGGGGTTAAGGTATTCATCCTTTCTGGCTAACAATCAGCCATGAAATGTTTGAGATGAAGCAAGGTTACCAATTTCGTGCATAAAATATCGACTGTAAAAATGCCTCAAACAGTTTAACATGTACCATAAGGATTGGATGGATAAAAAAGCATAACAAATATACATTGGAAACGAATTCGCGGACACATTGGACAAAGACAGTGCCAACAGAGTCACACCTGTCTCTACACTTGTTTCCTAATGCCAAACAGATATTTTTTTAAATCTTTGATTGTCCGCCAATAAAGGAAGAAATGATGGCATAGTGAAGGCGAGATCGAAGATATATAATTTATTCTTGGAGAATTATATTTTTTCAAGTTTACAAATATATATGTTCTCGTATATATATTCACTACCGGCTGATAGCAGATTAAACTCTTGTGAGGTGAGTCACATCTAAGAGCTAAAACAACAAACAAAGCATTTTGTTAGAATCCCCTTTTTATAATACCTAAAATAGACTTTTATCATTATCATAGAAGTTAGAGGCACAAAGTTAGATTTTTATTTGTTTGAATTAAGTCGTATCTTATTAGATGTAAATAAACATTAATATATTATAGTGAAAGAATCTAACACAGTATCGTATGGAGTTAAGTTAAGGAACAAACTCCCCTCTCGGGATTCAAATATGTGTCCTTTATGTACATTGAGCACGCTTCTAGATTTCGTCTGAGGATTCATTGATTCTATTTTAGATACAACATTTGTATGCTTAGCCATTATATTATCCACAAAAAAATATTTTACTTTCAAATACCATAGATATCTCGGATTGTATAGTTTTAAACCTTGTTAAAAAGCGTCAAAAAGTCAAGGTCACAGCGATGGAACCTTTTATGTTGTTTCTTATTCTTCCTTTTTCCCTCTACTCCTTCTTATTATATTCTCTAAGATAGTTGACCAATATCAAGGCCAACTAGCTCTTCTTCTTTTTCTCCCTCCACTTTTTGTCTTCTTCTTTCTAATCTTACCACCCTATAAGAAAGAGTTACATATGAAAAGGAGGGGGGGGGGGGGGGTTGAATGACTTTTTTTGTGTGTGTGGACAAAATCAACTCTTCACACGTGCTAGGTAAGGGAGGGGGAAAAAGCTGGGTCATGAGAGAAGGATAATTGCAGGCCTAAGAGTAAATAGTTTACACTCTTAAGCATTCGGGTGAGTTCTCAAATTCGGGCAAATTGGTTGAAGTATTCGGGCATTTAAGTTGAATAAAAAAATATGAAATCATGAAAGCAAGCAGATTTTGAATTATAACTAAACAAATATAATGTTATGAATGGTATGTAATTATAATAAAGAAACATTAATCTACAGAACATTCTTCTTTCGATTATTTTTTCACCGATTTAACAGTTCTTGTTAATATCCCCCCCCCCCCCCAAACCAAACATATCCCCATATTGACTCAGAGGCGAGTAAACATGCGTTCGATGTAAAGCTCTCGAGCCGATGGCTCATCTTCTCCACTCCCGAGCGTCCCAATCACTGGAAAATAGAGGAGCTAATATGTGCATCCAGCGAATTATTTATGCAGCGAGAACTAGTTCTTCAAAACTCCATGTGGATTGAAGGTCTTTTAGACGGAAGCTTTCCCTCCTGGAGGAGCTGAATAACGACGGAGGCAAAAGCAAACACTAAATATAAACCCAAGACATCTCTTAGAGTTGTATTTTTTAAATAGTTAATATCTAAGAATGTTCTTGATTACCCGAATTTTTTTTAATGTTTTATGATCATTCTCCTTTTTTATATCTTATTACTAATTAAATGTACAAAAAAATCTTTTTTAAATACGTTTAGCTATGTTACTTTTTAACGTTTACCTCAGTTTTAGTGCATATTTTTTATTTGTATGTATTTTAAAACTCTGGACTAATAATAATAATAATAATAACATATCCCCTACGCTTATGCTCTTAAGTCCTTATTGGATGAAAGGAAGTAGTACTATTGGTTAATGAGAACTAGTTATAAATGGACGTGGACAATCTAACAGCATTAATTTTAAATATAAATTGTAAAATTATAATTTAAGGTTTTTTTTGGCGTTTGGCAAGTGAGATAATGTCATGATGGATTTATAATGGATTAATCAAGAAGGCAAAAGGATTTTCCAATGATGTAAAATTAATTTGATTAATTAACAAAAATACTTGGCTAATATAGTGGAATATAGCTGCAGTTTTTTCTTTCAAAGTGTCATGAAATCTGCCGACGTAAAGATATTCGTAATATCAAAACATTAATAAGGGGCTATGAATAGATCACTGAGTCATAATTGTCTATGAATATCCGTTTTACAAAATATTTCATATTTGTAGGTTCTAGGAATAGTCAACAATGTATTTTAGTGATATTTTTTTCGACTATATGGTTGTAACCAAAGGGAAATGAATGACTATCACCTTTGGTTATCTAGTCTAAACTGTTCTATATTTTATTAAGGTATACTTAATACTCTTTTTCAATATAAATCTTATTCACAAATTTTAATTAAATATAATAATATACATAAAGGAGCAGAGAAAAGGACTCTGCTACATGGTTATATAGAGCTAATTAGTTTTTTTTATTGTATCCGATTGGATATAAATAAGCATAATAGCGTATAATTAGTTTGCTGAATCTAGGATCATTGGCATATATATTTATAACCCTGCACATTTTCATCTACCATAGAAAATATATTATTAACAAATAAGTAACAATCTTAAGAATATATATATATATAGTGGTATAACTCTTACTCCAATTACGTCATCATATTTCCTTATTACTTGCCCCATATTGATTTTCCAATTTTTCAAACGTACAGACGCTCATCATATGAATATATATTCTATAATAAGCCTCTTCTTCTCTCCTCCTGGCCTGGCACGTTATTTTTAAATCTCTAATGAATCTCTCCGTTTCAAAAAGAAAGAAAAACACCACCCTGTGAATTTTGATTATGAGATGAAAGATATGAAACTAAAGAGAAGAAAAAAATAGGGTCCACAGCTTGAGGTCCCTTAAAATCCTCGCCCAGCTATAACTTACTATATATATATATATATATATATATATATAACATTTACCTATATGTTATATATACATTATATATATATATATATAGCTATAGCGTATTCGTGGAACTTCCTTCTCACAAGCATTAAAAAGTCTTTAAATGTTTTTTTTACAGCAGAATGTGAGGAATAATGAATACCAAGAGGGATAGGAGAGGAAAACAAATAAGATAAGCATGGACATGAAGCTCTTCAAGGCATCATCAAGATAATTGCTCATGCGTTCATTTTATGGTGCTCAATAAAAATTATGAACAACGCCTACTCCTAATTAGACTCAATTGCGTCATTTTATTGTGCCATCATTAGTATTTTTATAGATGATGCCTCAAGTATTTGTTGAAGAGGATGCGTTTAGTTTCCTGTCAGGTGTGATAACTCTTTTATCGTTCAATGATGATGACATATACTAAATATGATTGAAGCTAAACAAAGAGATAGTTAGTAAAAGACTATGTACTAAAATATATGTTGAATGTAAAAAATGTGCCGATAGTTGACAAGATTTACTTTAGCAGTTCAAATGTTGGTCTGCCTGTGCTTTCACTCTAAATGAAGGGAAATACCACTTGTTTAACTTATTTAAGTCAAATTTGAAAATAAGATATCCGCCAAGGTCCTTCAACACTAGATCTTATTATGTGATTATTAATAACAAAGAAAAAAGGGTACAAATTCTATGAGAGAGCAGCTACTATCCGGTATTTTCCTATTAGAATTTATGCCACTATTTTTTAATTAACTTTGTGAGCAGACCTTACAGACCTTTATATTCTCCTATAAGCAAGCAGTTATATCATGACGCCATTTTGTACTATTTGTCTTTCGACTTACGTCATCAAAACTATATTGCTGCAATGTTTTTTTTGATACGTCACAAATGATAATATAATATACGCCTCAAAACCATCAATAAAAAATGAAATAAACGTATTTAGCTTAAGTAATGGGGGTTCTTAGATAGAAAGTCGCAACTTACCTATCAAAATTATGATCTAGAAGGGTCCTGAACTGTTCCTTGGTGTAGATATTAGAGCAAGAGGAGACCAAGTGACAACCTGAGAGGTTCTCATCGAATCCAGGATCATCCCTTCGGTCCAACTCGTTGATGGGGAGCTCCCAAATGGGATGACTCCTTGAGGGACAATTCCCACCGTTTCCATGGCATTTATGAGGCATTCTAAAAGGGTAGAGAGAAAAAGAATATCATAGCATTATTATTATTATAAAATGATATTTTCTAATAGATCCTTTGTGTGTGTGTGTTTTTATTGGTATTCTCACACGAAGAGGATTCATGCATTAAGTAGACTCTTCAACCTTGAGGCTACAAACAACTTTTTTCTAAAGTAAGAATGAAGGTACATACAAACACATCTTCTAATAAAAGCTTTATTCCAGGAATGTATCAAGTTCCATTAATAGAAATAAATTTTCTTTTAAATGATGAAAATAAGCAGTTAATACTTTCACACACTCAGACTAATGGAACTTCATGTTTCTCATGTCACCTACGTCAAAGAAGAGGGGTTTTTTCTCTATACATTACAAGGAGTAGTATAAAGGAATAACAATGCTAGAGGGACGACGTTCTTTCTTTCATTATTTTCGATTAGATGTATGCCATTCGTTCTAGGAATAAAAGTGTCGTGAATACCATGGAATTTTCTTTGTCTTGACATGCATTCACAAAATAGTACTTCGTTACAATCCATTTTGATTTGTATTACTCATATAGACAATTGATCGGTATTATAATGTGCATTAAATTAATATGAAAATGAACCTGTAGTTTCACATATTTTTTTTCTTTTTTATATATAATTTTATGAAAATAATGAAAATTTCTTATTAATTATATTAAAAGATGCTTTTTGTGTGGCGAAATCAAAAATATTTTATGGACACTAATGATTTAAACTCGGATTCAATCATCAGGGAACCATCAGGATGCTCTATTGAAAATATTATTTTCACTCCAGAAAGAAATCACATGAATACCATACACTTTGCATATTCTTTTGCAAGCCATTCAATGCCCCTACAATAAAAAATGAATCATAGTCCTATTACTTCTTTTTAATAGGTATATATGATTCCTCTGAAAAGGGGATTTTTCACTGAACTTGTCCATTAGATATATATATATACCGGAACATACTACAGTATACATATGGAGTGAACCATCTGTTCAAATATTTATATAAAAAGTTTTAAATATTCATTTAAAATTGTACATTTGGACTAATAAATATAATAGTACTTTTAAAATACATAATGAAATGACAAAAAAATGACATTTCCGTTTATAATACTTTGTTCGATTTCAATATCTAGCTACTAAGAGATAAAACTACAAGAAATCCATATTTTAAAAACAAACTACAAATTTAATTATCACAAACTCAACAAAAAAAAAACACTGATATAAAAATGTTGATGACACAGTGTTCGATTAGAAAATTCCAAATCTACATATATGAGGATACGAGGATTCTAGCTGCAAAAGAAGTGAGAAGGTACTTTCTATCATGGTCCATTATACTCGCTAATATTATCTAAACATAAGCTTTTTTAATAGCCTATAGTTTTAAATACCCCTAAATTGTTTTTTTTTTAGTCATAAAATATGGTTTTTTTATGTTATAATGATTTCTTTGCTCTTATTGGATGCTTTTTCCAATAAATCTTTTTCAATATTATATATAAGAAAGAACGGTGTTTTGAAGGGATATAAATGACATGATAATTACGCAATAACAAAATGGTTTTTTGTGAAAAACTCTTTGTCTTTTTTGTTAGACGTAATGCATTTTGACTCTTTGACTATGTGAAATATAAAGAGAAGCTGTCCGTTATCTATTCATACTTATGTAACAAATATGTGACGCTACCCTTGCGGCTATATGTATGAAAGAATATGTTTTTAGACTTAGTGTTTGGCATGGATACGCATAATCATAAAACAGGTTATTACATATGTGAAAAAAAGGAATATGCAAAAAGTAAATCCGTGCTAAGATATTTTTCTTTAAACATATGTATTAAAAAAACCATTAGTGTCCCTTATTGATGGTCAGAAGAAACGGTAATGGAAAAAATGGCCAAACATATAGACTGAAGGGGATAATTATCTATAAATAAAAATATAATGACTTAGGCGAATGTTATGATTATTTAATAATATTCTAACTGGCTCACTATTTTTTAAATAAGCCATTTATTGAGTGTAGTTTCATATTTTAAAATTTATAGATTGGGACAATAAATATATACTTTATATTCAATGAACAAATGTGATATGATTTTTTTTAAATTCTCTTTAATTACAATATTACTTTTAGCATTGACTGGTGAATCAAATGAATACGTTATCTGCATCGACATTAACGGATCACTTCCATCTTTAATCCTAATTATCTTTTCAAATTAACAAATAATGGAAAAAGACTTTACAAAGACTTTGTAGCAAAAACATATGACTAAGACTTATGTTCTCTATTGTTCCCATATCACTCAATTAGTTGATCCTTTCTTTAGAATTTGTTATTTGTACACCTTTGGATTTAAGGTACTTAAACCTAGTTTTATTGAATATATTTTCCTGGTTAAATAAATGAAGCTTCTGACTATTAATAATTCAATATTTAATAAAGAGTATTTTTATATTGTTGTTTATTTGAATTGCATTGTTTAATTAATGATCATCTTGATTTAAGCATATTGAATAAGGTGCCTGGAGGACTAATTCATTTTTGCGCTTTGAATGTCCTACAGGTTTTATGTGTACACATGTTGTCTGAATTAATTCACTCGCATCTTTATTATTTTTGTGTTGTTTGTTTGAGTACTTTTTTTTGTTATATGCAATTGAGTAATTTAATACTTGAATGAATTCTTTAAATTATGTCCAGTTGTTTCTTTGTAAAAACAACAAAATATGTAATAAATGTTTTTCCTTTTTCAGGTCCATATTTTTCTAAATTTTCTTCTTATTTAAATACACTAGTTCAACTCTTCTTTACCTGTATAGAAGAGTGTATGGCCAAACGGGGACTCTTGCGAGGGGTGCTGCGATGGAGGAATCATACACGAAAAATTGATCATTCATCATTTCAAACTGAACATTTCCTCCCACACGGAGATAGGGGGCTCGAACACCAATGACGGACCCATCCGTGATATTGGCGAATCGCTCAATGATGAGACGATCCCCAGCCATTTCTGCGAGCCAGTCGTCGTAGGTTCCCTCACTCCAGTATTTGGTGTCTTCATTTCGCGTAATGGAGAACACACCGATTTCATGACCCTTGCGATGGAGATCCTAGAAATATCCATAAAAAAGAAACGCTTAACAAGGATTCAAAAAATTTGTTGACAATGTAATTTTTTTAGAAAAACACACTTAGTTAAAATTATAAGTGTTGAAAAAAATGCATAACCCTTCAAAATCATCCATATATTTGAAAAATAGCCAAAACTGGAACATACATTTTTACATCAATTGCTTCTAATTATTATACACTTATATCCTTCAAAGTCACAGGCTCCGATAGAACCGATTGGTCCGGTAATTTTTATCATTACCCATTTCTTCAAGACACCATTCAACACAGCGTCAATATCGTGCTCTAATATATATATATATACTTATATAATTAAAATAGTGGATACACCATAGACTGAATGAAAGAGGAAAGTTCAAAGCCCAAGTAGGCAGCTGATTAATGAAAAGAAGTAAAGAAAGGAATTATTATTAATATAATTGTCCCGTGAGGAGTCAAAGTCTAAATACCAAGTCATAAGGAAAAGGGGCAAATGACATAAATAAAACCAGTGATGTCATAATAAGATAATACTGTTTGTAGATTTATAACATAAGATGATGACGTCACTGTACATTTATTGCAGGTATCTTTTCCCTAGGACCATTTTATCTGTTTCATCCTCAAGTGGAGCAGCCATTTTAGGTCCCATAGGTATTAAATCACATCTTAAAGAAGACTAAATTCCTATTCTCTGTTGAGTATCCAGTTATTATATAGTGATCGGTGATAACTACATATATGCAAGGCGTTTATTTATGCATATTCGATGACTTAAAAATGAATGAAGAAATAGACAAAAACCTTGGAGAATGTACAATATTAAGAATATTATTTCCCAAATCCACAAAAAAAAGATTCATTATCTATAAGTATTTTCTCTCTCACACACACAGACATACTCTCTGGTTGTGGAAGCATTTGGTACAAATAATAATCATTATACAAATCCAATGTTGATGCAGAAGTGCTTAGTCAATTATAAATATATATCTTCATATTTTGAAGGGTAGTTAAGATATTCCTCACATTATTACTAATGTTTTGATGTGTAGATATGTAGTATAGAATAATGCTCAAGGTCATGCACAAAATTCGTTTTTTTATGTTTGGCTCAATGGAATTGCAGAATCTTATCAAATATAGGATCTTTGCAGGGGTTTTGTATATGACAAATCACTTGTAACAAATTTGTTGCGTAAAAATGAAGCATTTAGAGTTTTGGTTTTGAAATGCTTGTAAGAAATCAAAGGAACACTTTTTATTGCCCCTGCGTCGAGCTTCAGATCTTCAAAACCAATGCATTGCACATGATATCTTATATTTATGCTTTGAATCTATGTAAAAAGGATCACAAACTTAACTTTTACGAAATGAGGAAACACAAAGTTTTTTAAGGTTGAAAGCTTGAAAGGATGCTTGATTATAACACTGCAATCCATTAAAGTTTAATCATCCTTAAAACTACGATATACATCTGAATAAAATATTCGAATTTGTTCGTTTATTAAATGAATCTAAAAATGTGATTGATACATAAAACCCAATAACACATACATTATGATAAAAGACAATCTAAATTTTGACAGACTAAATTCAGATAAACTGAAGAGAATGTAAAGAAATAGTTATAGCTCAGTGGAAGCGTGCTCGACTCCTTATTTTAGGGCGCAGGTTCGATGAACTTATTTTAATTAGCTAGCTCAAATCCACACGGATACTAAGTTTCTATAGTTTCAAAAGGCAAAAAAAAATGATGTAAAACATAAAACAATCATAATTTATTGTAGTTCAATAAGATTTTGAAAGCATTAGATTTTTCCCTAAAGCCTTGATGGTTGCGTGATCTTAGCTTATTAATTGTTAAAGGTGTTCATAATTGAATGATCAATCCTAGTTGCCTTTAAATGAAAAGGGAATAGGTTAAGTGAGAGTTTATGTTTACACATTTTAGGATCAACAAATAAATTGGTTGAGCAATAGGTATATAAGTATTTTTTATGGACTAACCTGAACCGCGGAGTAGTTGGTGTATTTGTGGCTCACGAAGAAGGTTCCCTTTAGAGAACATCCATTTGGGTTAATGAGGTCATCCTTGAAGATTTCATCATAGACACGGATGTTATCAATGTTGACAGCTCCGTTGAAGGTGAGCATGATCATTTGAGGAACGGATTGGACTTCAATGTTCCCAGGGATTTGAGTGCCGTCGGCTGAGCAGTAGCAGTCGGGGAGAACACACTGTGAGGGGTCGCACTTGGCTGCACCATTGGGATCCTCCTCCACGGAGCAGGCATTCTCGTCGGACTTGTCCGCACAGTCTGGCTTTGAATCACAGAAGAGGAATTTATCGATGCACTGACCGTCTCCACACTGGAGCTGACCGTCGGGACAGACGGGCTCGTCGGTTTTCAAGTTGGGAAGAACGACACGGGGACGGGTCAGCTTGTCGCAATTTTCGACCTGAAAGTGGTATATAAATGTTTTAACAAAAATTACAATGATCCTGAGTCTTATAAGGTGTTTCCTTGAAACTCTTTAGTATTGTTTAATAACTATAGATCCTAATTATATTTTACAATATATAATGTCAAAGCAACTAACAGTTGAAGCATATAAAATCATTTATTTCAAGAAATAATGCACTTTAAAGGCTTCTAAGAATAAATATGTGTGAACAACACACAGTATTGAAACCAACAAAAACCAAGATATAAAATATAAGCAATTTTATTAGACAATAGAATCCTTAGAACTTAAAAGTCCTCTTAAAATATTAAATGTATTATTTATAATTTGTTGCTGAATAAAATACAAATCCTGTTTTTATGGGTAAATTATTTAAGCCCGTAAAAAGTCATCGACCTCATCTGTTTGGTCGAGTTCAAGTAACTAGCGCTGGGCTATAAGGTGGAAAATCCAAGATTTTACAAAAACATAGAGCATCCCTTAAAAAACTTTTGGGACATCAAGAAAATATCAATACTTCATAAACTGAGACCAAGATAAATTAATATGTCGAGGCTAAGGCAATGTAGGAAAGATAAAAGTCGTACCAAGGATGAGATGGAATTCAATGGTTATAGACTTACAATATTGATTTACAAAGAATATTAAGTTAAAGGCAATAACCAAATAATTAATTATTGTCCATATTTGAAAGTGATAACATGACATGACGCAAACAAACAACATAAATCTTACCTCAAGATTTGAGTGTCATAATTACTCATAAAATTTGTATTAGCCAGTAGATCATTCAACACGCACAAAAGAATATGCTACTTATTCTACTATATAAATCAAGATTAGCTATAATTGAACGATTGTTTACATATTAACATCAACACACAAGAGACTATTCATTAAGTGATTTCAAAACTATAGTAAATGTCATTTATTAAACACACAAAACAAAAAATATTGATTGAATACCTCCAAATCCAAAAATAAATAAATTACTGCATCTCAAACAATTATCCAACCATAAGAATAAAATCGTTACACTTTTTAAATTTCTTAACATTTTTTTTGTTAATTACATCAAGATAAAGCTTGGCATAATATGTGAAATAACGAATAGTATTGCAAGGATCAACAAACTCAATGTAAAATTGAGGAAAGGCAATAGTGAATAGAAGCCTTAACCGTATTTTACCCAAGAAGTCTTTGTAAAGTACTGTATCCATGATTTGTAAATGCGACTAATGAAAATATAATTTAGATGCAAGGTCACACTAGTTCTTTGATGCAAATAAAGCATAAATCCGTCAATGGTAAAAGCCATTAAGAAGTATTAGTTTGCCGACAAAGGGGATCATATAATCGTAAAACAGTATTTTTCAAATATTCTTCGAATCCAAAGCTTTGATCAATATTAATATCTGTTTTATGCCTCCAATATAATTGTACTTACTAATTTGATTCAAAAACCTATTAGATAAAAAACAAATACGTCAGCTTGAGCTTCATTTATATTCGTAAAATCTTATATAAGTTTCAATTTAACAAAGCTTAACTCTTGGGACGGTCCTTTAGGAAAGTAATACCATTTTAGTAAAAAAATAAAGCAATGGACATTCTCAATTCGAGAGCTTTTATTGCCCGTGCAAATTACAAGCCAATAATAGAGTTAGAAATCAGGGGGATCCTGCTTATAGCTACGATAAGAATTTAATCATAAGAATTTATCCATATTTGACTACTGAATGGTGTTTTATGCCTTTATCTTGATTGTAATTAACAAAAAAAGTTAAGAAATTTAAAAAAGTGTAACAATTTTATTCTTATGGTTGGATAATTGTTTGAGATGCAGTAATTTATTTAATTTAAGATTTATCCGGTTGAAATGTTAAAGTTTTACACTATCATGTTTATTGATGTATTTCCTTTTACAAATACCCGTTTATTGGTTGAAAGAGTTATTTTTAATATATCATGCACTATATTCCACACTTCCAGATATTCCCATAGGTTTTTCAAAATAATAAAATAGTATTTATAGGATTGATATTTCCGTGATGCATCTTATTTATCTACTCATGAAGGAGGAGTACGACCGATAGAGTTCCCTCATGACAGTGGACATCATTCACTTAATCAACGAAGATTTTCTCTCTTGGTTCTTATATATGAGGCGGATTTTACCTGCTTCCAAGTACATGGTCGTGGGTCATTTTAAAAGAAGTTATCCACCTTTAGAAACCAGTTATAATGACAAGGATGGGCAGAAGAAATCGTTGAGGACTTGAAAGTAATTATCAATGAATGTGAATAAATGGTGGTATGAAAAGGATTCATGTCAAGTATTTATTGCGTAGTTGGAGCGTTGGCATGTACATAATTATTTATACAAATGTGTTGTTCCTCTTAAGATATCCTTCTTCGTAGAATCAAATTATGATGAATAAAGTGTATAATACAACGAAAATAACTGATATCTTTTCAAAACTTCTTTTGCTAAGAATCACTGCATATGTATTATGATATATGTACAAAATAAAATCCCAAATTAAAGTCAATTAGGAACAAATAAAATATAAACTCAATCTCATAAAGCCAATCACAAATATAAAATAAACTTGAAATAAAGTTTTGTATTCTGTTTAAAACATAGTCCTTCAACAAGGCCTTAGTAAAACTATCATATAAACCAAAAGAGTCGTACGACAGAAAAATATCTGATTCCTTTATGAATTGTTGTATTCTAATGAATGGGTAACACATTTAAAATTCAAATTAAAAGTAAGCATTATGGTAATGTTAACGAAGTTAATAATAAATCTATTGAGAGGTACCTTAAAAAAGAAACACTTAATGAATATAGCATATTTTTGTGACAGAGATACATGCAATAAATTAAAAAGCTTCTTTTAGAAATATCATTTTTACGATACTGGTTGTTTGTTGATACCAAACAACTTTTATTTATTTAAAATGAAATGGACATTGTGTCATTGTAACATTATTTAGAATAAATCGTACTACAAATTCTTGAGAGGGACTAAACCTTTGATACACAACAACAAAAACAAAAGAGTCGGGCATATAAAGTAAATACCTCAAACTAAAAGCAATAAAAAGGATAATAAATAGGTTTCTTACTAGATCGTCTGGATACACTCGATACTTTTATACCCATATACTTTTATATTATAGTTCTAGTTGAATAATCCTTCAACAATTTTTTATCTAGATTGCGTCAGTACGAACAAGAAAAATTTGTCTTAGAATTAACGGCTCCTTAAAAGAAAAGATATATGAACAAAAATTAAACTATTATATTTAAAAAGACAAAACTTAATTATATATTATTTTGTATGTAAAACTATTAATCATTTAAAAACATATTTTTTGGCATCCATTTAAATGAACAACGAAATATATTGAGGATTTGAACCAATAATTTACGGAATTATACATTCTATGATTGATTTAATGCTAACTGTATTCTTAGTTTTAAAATAATAACATTCAAATTCCATTTTCTTTTAATGAAATTAAAATAACTATTTTCAGGGAAAAACAGAAACATAAATTCTAATCAGATGGCAATATTGCAGGTTATTCGTATTAACTGCTTACTTTATGAGTATCCTTTGGTCAAGGCCGGCCCCTCATACACTTCATCACTTTTTTTCTCCTTTGGAGAAAGTCGTAAAAAACAGGATTTGCAGGATATGGCAAAAAAACCTCTTCTTCTTATTGTTATTATTCTCCAGAACAAGGAGTGCCGTTTTGAGAAGCTACTTCTCTTTTTGAAATATTTATCTTGAGGCATATTTAGGACATAGGTACATAGTGAATTCAAAATACCGGTTTAACACAAACCGCTTAGGAATAAAAATTACCTTAGAGGCCCAATCACAGGTTTGCTGATCCAGATCAAATACAAGGCCAGAGGGACATCGCACTGCGGCCAAAGTGTGTCCTCCCCGGAAGTCATTGGCCACACATCGCACAGCGTCTCGACAATTGGACTCTGCCGAGAGGCGGAAGTACTCGTTTTTGGGTCGATACTTGCATAGTTCCTCAATGACCTTTTGAAAGCGATCCTCTTCCTCGCGATTCTCGGCACCAAAATCGATCTGACACAGGGCATTGCGATAGAGAATGAAGAGGAGGAGAAGAACTCGAGCTACGCCGTTTGAAAGCATGGTAGATAATTGTATGTAATATTAATATGGTAATAAATAACAACAAAGGCTGGAGGATCTATATTAAAAAGCTCTTCTTCTTGATGAATTGGAGGAGAAAAATCCCTTGAAGTGTGGCTGAAGTGTTCACCACCAACTCATGACACCAGAAAAAACAAATGATGACTATTCCCTAGGAGCTGAAGAATGGAAATAAACCTATATTCTTCTTCAATGAATCCCCCTTTTTGGGAAAAAATAAGAAGAAGTGAAGAAGAAAAAAACCACAAGACGCTGCAAAAAGAGGGATGACCCACAGTAGTGGAAACTGCGCAGAGGGGTGGTAAATGCGTGCGATGGACGACCCTGGTGGCAACCAACCATTGAGTGGGTCCAATTCAACCGCCTCAACCATTGTGTGCGTGCCTCAAAAAAACAAGGTAGAAAGAATAGGGGAAGTTAAGGGCTTAATATAGAATTATTTTTTTTAATTGTGAAGATGAGTAATGATAATACTTTTACTATGAAACAACCATACTACCCATATCAAGTATTTACGAGTGACTATGATTCAAAGCTATATCAGTATTTCAAAAAAGAGGATTTGATGGTCAGTTTTGGGGGATTTCAACCTCTATATATGGAGCGATGTATATTATTATTGCGTCATATAAAATGAAGGAATCGTAGTTAATGTTTTGATGGTCAATTAACTGTTAGATGACGTAATTTATTTAGTAAAGTTATAATATATTATAATAATAATTTAAAAGATCATTTTAATACAATAATACATTTGTATATATACCGTGGTAATACTTTTACTTTTAATATTTACCTCCACCGAAGGAGGTATTGTTTTCACTGGCGTTGGTTTGTTGGTTGGTTGGTTTGTTTGTCAGCAGGATAACTCAAAAAGTACGGGACGGACTCGGATGAAACTTTGTGGAGTTGTTGGAAATGCCAAAAGGAACAAGTGATTAAATTTTGGCATCTCTGAGTGCAGAATTAAGATGCAAAAAGAACTAAATACTAATAAATATTTCAAGTTAGCCTACTCTGCCAAAAGATGTCGCTGTGCTGTGAAATCGGGTGCCGGGAGCGTCTTCCTCTCGGAATTTCCGTCGAGGGGAACCCTCCCCGTCCCTCTACGCCGCCCCAGTCGTGAAAAATCCGCCTCGGAAGGCTCATAAGGACCCCGTGACGGCGGAGATTTGCACTCTCTGAGTGTATATATGCCTCTAGTTATTATTTACCTTTTATAGACCCGTGGCTTATTTAATTAATAAGTATTATATATGTTTATGGTTTTAAATTATATAAGTATTCAAAAGGAGGATTTGATGGTCAGTAGATGTTTTGGAGGATTTCAACCTCTTTATATTTAATTAAATAATGGTCACATAAAATGAAGGGATTGTAGTCAAAAGTTTTTAAACAAAAAAAAATTACATGATTTTATTATCACAAACTCTCTTGCTATTTTTGTTTATTATTGTATTTTATTGTATGTACTATTTGATGAAAAAAAGTAAATATATATTCTTTTGATGGTCAATAAACTTATATATTAAGTTATTTATGTTAGTGGAATTAAATATATTATTTTGAAGGATCATTTAAATGAAATAATACTTTTATAGATCAAGTTTACTCTAATATAACTTTTTTGTATAATATTTACCATAATAGTAATTTGACTATTATAGACTCTTTTCTTAGTTACATATATAATAATATTTATTCGTGTGCATGGCTACAAGTTATATACGTATTTAAAAAGAGGATTTGATGGTCCGTAGATGGTTCTTTGGGATTTAAGCCTCATTTTTGTTATATATTATATACGGATGTTTTTCATTATTTTATAAATGAAGGAATCGTTATATTTTTTTTTGGTGGTCAATTTCCTTCCGAAAATATATGTATATATTACTATGATGATATATTTTATAAATTAATATCATTACCATTTACTGAAAGAGCAATTTATTTTAGAATATTCAAATCATAGTTGTGTTATTATTGTTTTCTAATATTTAAAAGATTTCAAGTTATTTAAGTTTTTTAAATAGATTGGTCTGTTCAGTAGTGGTCATTTTATTTTATCGAGTCACTTAAAAGTAAAACTATATATATTTTTACCCAATAGTATATCCAGTGAGGGTATTATTTGTCATATTTATCATAAAATATATTTATTTTTTCTTAAAGTTGTTTGCATGAACTTTTAATTCAAATAATAAATATATGTTCGTTAGTTGCTGGTATATATATATATATATAATTTATTTATATATATGTATCATTCTTCTATATATTTATTATTATTGAAAGTTAAAGGACTGACTGCATAAAAATAAATAAGACATATGATCAATGGGTTGTTAGTTCTTGGAATTTTCTTTGTAATCAGACAAACCTGTATTTTTTTCAAATCTTTATTTCAATGAAGTGATTGCGTATTAGAATACATAAATAGCATTATAGTCTAAAATTAAAACTTTAAAAAAAGATTAACAAACATAAAATCAAATAAATAACTTAACATATAATGCACAACAATAAAAGAAATAACTTAACAAAGAATGCACAAACTAAAAAATATTTTAAAAAAACATCAATAAAATATCAGTAGTTGTTTAATTTTTTTAAAAGACTCTTCGACTTTGATGGTAAATATTTTATTTCTTTCGCGGCGACACTCGAAGCGTCTTCCACAACTGACGGTATCCGTAGCGAAAGTGCTCCATATCTCGCTCCGCTGAGAGCATTATGGCTCTGAGTTCCACGGATCGGATGTATTCGTTGTATATTGTTAAGTTATTAAGTCGTTATAAAGCAAAGACTTATATTGAAAGTTGCTTTATGTTGCTAATAATATTTTAAATTAGTTAATGAATGGCATTGTAGATTATGATATTCTATATATTATATATACATATATCATTGAGTCAATTAAAGTTAAGGTTAAAAGGTCAAAAGGCTTTCGAATAAGGGTATTTCGTTATTAATACTAATCAAGCTTATAATATTATTTAAAGTTATTTACTTTTATTATGCACTCAAAAAGGGTCAGTGAGTTGTATATATTTGTAATATTTTTTATATTAAAAATTTATGCATATCATACGTTTTTATGAGTATTATTAAAAACTTTATGAGATGCATTGTAAGGGTATAAATCAATTTGCTATATATGTGATTAAATGTTTGCATGAAGTATAATTGTTCTCGGTACAAAAAACAATACGTATATCATTCTGTCATATTTTAAACATAATAAAAACACAACAAACATGTTATTTTATATATTTTTCCATATTTAAATTAAGGTGTATATATTTTTTGATGACTTCTTATTACAATGTAATATATATCCTAAGTTATATAAGCTGGCTAAGAAATATATCAATAGGATTTTATCTTTTATTAGGTTGCTTGTGCATTAAAGCTTTTCTTTGTTATTAAACAGCTTCTAACATAATTGCGTAATTAACTGAAATATATTTCTGAAAAAGTTCCCTATTATATATATATATATAGTCAAGAAAATTTAAGTTCAGTTTGTTAAATCATATTAGTTTTTACTATATAATACAAAATATTAATTATCATTTGAAGTTTTATAAGTTCAATAAGTGAAAACATTTCATATTATGTTATTTTTATTAACACAATTAAAATGTGTTGCATTGGGTTTTTTTAAAGTATGATGTTAATAAAAATGATTATTTTTAAATGTTATATTACTTGAATTACAAAAAAATATGTTCTTGAGACTTAAAACATATTTTTGTATTTTAACAGCGACGTAGATCATAGCGCCACTTCAATCTGATAAAATTTTATTTACTATACATTTCATCAATAACGAAAATAGTTTTGTAACTTAAATGCAATCAGTATTCTTCTTACGAAAAATAAGGCGTTCAAATACATGGAGTTATATACCTATGCTGCTTAAGACAAAACGAGGATTTGAAGGCATTGATTGCTCGAGTCAGGAATGTATTCTTTGAAATAAAACAACTTTTTCCTTATTACATCCCTTAAGACAAAAAATAGGTTCATTAAGTTATGATTTAGTGAGAAGCGTATTGACTAAATCGATGACTCAGAATACGGCGAAAATACCACTCACATTCATATTCAAAGGTAATATATATATAAATATCTTAGACATCATCGTATTGTATGAATAAAGAAGAGGAATATACTTTATATTATATATATATATATAATCTTTTCACTGATCAATATTACTTGACCCAAACTTTCATTTTATTATTCAAATTCGTTTAATATGTTCTTGCTCTTTTACAAAATAGAAATAATATTTTTTGATGACGTGTATTAAAAATTGTAGATTATAACCGTAAAATACAAGTATATATGTCTAATTCACAATTGAACAAAGAGATATAAATATTCTTATACACTCAGAGTAAAGTCAGTAAATTCTACAGAAGGATAATTATAATAGTATTTTATGTCCAATAATAGCCTCTTTTTTTTTTTTCTTGGAAGCAATGCGTAGATTGAGGACGAAAAGTATGGAGACAGGTGGGAAGAGGACCCCTATTTTTCTCCTCTCACAAACAAAGCAATGAACCCTTCTATGATAATTAGCATGTTATTTATGTCCATAGATTGAAGGGGAAAAAAACAACTTTTGACAAACAAAAATAATATTTTTTAATAATGTACAATAAAAAGTTCTTTCTGAGTAACGTTTTTCTACATACAAGGAATGATCAGCCCCCATGGATGAGTCATTTGGGAAGTTCAAATCCTTAAGAGGTAAACCCACCTTCTCAACCTTTATCAGGCTATGATAAGTGCAATAACAAAGGAATGGATGGGATCCATGGGAGGATTTTAAACATATACATACATACCTATTTGGCGCCTGCGACTTTTGATTCGTGAAATGTCGTGTAAACACCCCTCAATATACATATACTACTACTAGCATTTATTTCATACTCCCAAAATGTCTTCCAGGACTTGAATCAATGTTCCTATCTTGTTCTATCTTCCTATATTATACTGCCTTCTTAGGATTTGTCATTTTTTTAAATAAAATACAAAAAAAATCCCGACTTTTTATATACTAAATCGTTGCTTCGACCAGAGGATCTACTACCACTATTAGATATTTTTGGGCCATACATTGAAAGAAGTTTTCATGAAACTGGACTACAGAAGAAATCTTTAGTAAATATCCATATTTATAATATAACTCAAATCTAATTATGAGTAAGTTCTTTTAGTAAAACACACCACCTCAAAGCTGTTAACAAGGTTTAAAGCATTTTAAATAATGTGTAACTTCAATTTTAAATGTGATGTATTTTTATTTTAAATGTTTGATTTGTAACCATGCTTTTTTTAAATGTTATGATTGCCTTTTTATGATATTTGTTGTGTTGTTCTTATGCCATTGTATTAATTTAAATTATGAGTATTCCTGGGTGACAGGTGATCATTGCAAAACCATATCTCTGAGAATCATATTTTGATGATACAAGCTCGCAGAATTGATAGGTATAAGTTCAGTATTTCATAGAACTTTTTGTATTTAACACTTTAAATTTTAAATATATCTAAAGAAAATGATATAGATAAAACCTTAGTTAATGCACGAAGGTAACCATGAATAAATAATATATTTTTTTCTTAGAAGCTGAATTGTACAAACATTTTATATCCTTGTTTTAGCTATTGTTTTTTATAAGGGTCTTTTATTTAAAAATCGTACTAACATTTATATATATAAATAATATATACAATAATAAATAAAAAGAGCAAGAGGGGTTGTTATGATAAAATCATAAATAAACATTTTGGCTTAAATTAATCCTTTGAAGCAAGACCCACATCATACAACATCATAATCTAAGTTATATAAGGTGGATATGAGTAACACGAAAAAGAGAAAAAATTCTTGTAAATAGTATATTAGAACATTTTTTTCCGGTTAAAACATTTTATTCGGTTGACTGCAAAACTTTATACAGTGTAAAATAAATACACACAAATTTTTATACAGAAACAGAGTATAACTATTCAGGACCGTTGCGAAAATACATAAATGAACATTGTAGGTCATATTTACTGCCCTGAAGAATACCCTTATATAAAAGGACAAACCATTTATTGGATTGGTTTAAAAAAGCACGATGTCTTCTTAAACCCTTTTGATGGTGCTTTGATGACGATATTCAATACTTATTCCGTATAATATTATAAAATAAATACATGTACTTAAATAAAATAAATAAGTGCCCAGAAACTTAAGTCCCGACATCCGTGTTAATTCCTGGACATATGTGATTAGGATAAACGCTACTTCCTTTAAAACTCTGCACGAAATCTCCAAACGTTGAAGAGGATTTTAAAACTTCACAACAAACTCACCGTCAAATCTTAGTACTATTTTTATATTAAATTTGTCCAGCTTCAGTGATTTAGATTTATAACTTCATATTGTTCTTTACTATATATTTTTTTAAATTGATCTTCTTGTTATTGTATTATTTTTAATTATATATTTAGGTGTTTTACTATAATTTTTTTAAGCTAAAATATATTTATCTTATGTTATTTTTAACACAATTTTCCCATTTAATTTCAGTTCATGTTATTGTTTTATCTATACATTCAAGCTGAAGAAAGGCCTTACTGTGGAGGGGGAAAATACGTGTATATCTTGTTGGATCCATATATATTCAAAGTTCTTGAGACAAAGTCACCATACAATTAGTCTCTTGAATAGATTAATCCAAAAGCAAATCATGGTGTTAATTTAGAAAACAAATTATTTATATATTTTTTGGCAATCTTAATCCAAAAGAAAATTGGGAACATAATATCAAGTTTTTCATATAAAAACGTCTTATTGTTTAAATTAATTTTGTTTGTTGTAAAGATTTAAAATAATTCTGGAGCTTTAATATTATGCTATTCATTTCATTCATAAAAGTAATGATGACAAAAGGGGGCTGAGCTCCGCCTAAACTTTGGCTTGCAGGCTCTAATAACTCAAAGGCTAAGTCTATTTCTGTCACTTAGGGGAAGAGATTTAAGAGGAATCACTTGCTTCAGCTCGAACTATAGTCCCTAATATTAAAGTCCTGAGGGTCGATTTCATGTGATAAGCTGGAAAAATTATACGCTGCGTCCTCCCTTGACATCTTGAAAAGAGGATAAAAAATATTGGGCAAATGTTTTTGCATTGCTTTATAAATGTTATGGAAAAAGTTCTTATTGTTGATATTTTTTTTGTTTTTTTTTGTAACATTTTAGTTTGAAACAATAATGGGTTTTTTGCCTATATGGTTCGATAGAATTGTATCCGACGGGATATAAATAAGCATTATAGCATTACAATTAATTTATCACACCTAGGATCTTATCAATGAGGTAAACCAAAAATGACGATCCCTCTCGGGATTCGAACCTGCGCCCCTAACATTGAGAGTTGAACACGCCTTAACACGCACGGCTATCGCACCCCTTATAATGTTTATTCATTTAATTTTTGAACAACCAATGGCTTCGATTTATAGTATTTTAATCGTATAATGTATATAAAAGCGATATGGATGAAAATACAAGAAGTGACGAATTTTAATAACTTTATTATACATATGTAAAAGCTAAAAAGTTGCTTTTCCTCGGGATTCTAAACAATATTATTAAGAGGTTATCCCTATGTGTATTGTGCTGAGATTGTGATGAAATTACGACTAAATAAAGTTGTATTTTATTTTTAAAAAATAGACGAATTAGAATTTATCATTTTTTATATCACTAAAACAAATGTTATCCATATTTAACAAAGTATAAAATACGGTTATGGCTTCATATATCAATAGATATATTGTCAACAATAAGGTCCCCATATTACAACTCTCCCTTGAGGGCTAAAATACCTTCCTTGCTCTAATTAACACTCAGGGCCATAAAGCAAACGTGCCCTTAAAGCCCTTTGCCTCTAGCCTCTTGGACCCACAAAAGGATTCACAATGGATAGGAAGCCTTGTGTAAAAATTATCTGTGTGTGTGTGTAGATATTTGCTAGATATTGTGTTTTGTTTTGACTTTGAGCATTAGTTCCTTGTTTGCAAATTATAAATATGTATGTAGGCTTTGCTATTGGTTTTCTGCCTGTTGTTTTTGTACTCTTATGTATAAATAAGACGGAAGAGAAAAAAAGATTTGCCTTAATGAAGCAAAAGTATATCAAATGATTATTAATTGTAAGTATGTTTAGTCAACATGCTTCACAGTTTAATTTGAGGACAACAAACGGTCTGAGTGCGCTTATTTAACGGTTTAAAGACGTACTTCCAGATATGCAATATATTTAAGGGTAAGAATCCCTTTCTTCCTGGTTGGTTGAAATCAAAGGGGAATAATTAATTAAATAGTTGATATTATGAAATAATACACTTACTACTTGAGACTGTTGAGATGCAAAAGTTTACTCAAGGATTATAATATCACTCTTCATAAAAACAAATATTAGTCTCATGGTTCTAGATCTAAACCATATAATATCATTTGAATATATATATATATATATATTTATTATTCAACAGTTCATGCTAAAATTTATATACAAACAATATATAAAACTGATGCTAATAAGTAAAAATACAATATAAAACATATTTATATATATATATATATGGTTCATGAGTGGAGTCTCCGTAGTCATTCGAGACAAATCCGGAAGAGGGGATGGAGGGAGAGTAGATATTTGAAGACGAATGAGTAGGAATAGGTCATGAGGAACTTCCTCTTTTCACGATCCAGGTGCCCAAAAAGTCCACTTCTATGCGTAAAGTCACTATTTCTCGATCCGAGACTCTTCAGAATGGGAGTGAGTTAATTATCTCTCTCTCTCTGTGCCTTTCTCTATCTGTGTGTCTCTATCTGTGTGACTCTATCTCTGTGTCTCTCTCTTATTCATCTCTCTAAGTCTCCTCTTTCTTTTTCTTTTTTTCCTTTCCCATTCCCTTCCAAAAATAATAAAAATATACCATGAGTCCCTAAAATATGGAGGCGGTGTACGAAATTAAAATTTAGCCTAAATATATATATATATATATATATACGATGAAATCACGTCAAGTTTGAAATTCAATCGACATCATACATTTTTAACAGAATATTGCTATGATTATCAAATTATTATTCTCGTCCTAACCTAGTTATATTTTAAAAATAATAAATTAACCGAAACATACATATGCTACTAAAAAAAGTATTATTGATTATGCATGTGCAATTAGCCATTAGTATAATGCTTAACTGTACAAACTGTGGTGGTAAAATATTGATATATACATATTTGTATACAGTTATACCAATTTCGCAATAAATAAAGTTTTTTTTGTTTTCATCAGTAGTGTATAGTTAAATTTAGCGTCAGGTCCAAGAGATGACCTATATTTTTTGAAGACACATCTAATACCATTTTACGACATATCCACATGGTCAATAAAAAATCGTAACTCTACTATTTTACATTAATCAAACCATTATGGATTTGGAGTATGAATTAAATGTAGATAAGACTCTCTTATACATCAATTCTTTTTTTAAAGGATCATGTTTTGGTTAATTTTTAGGCCACTGAATATGAATCAGGTATTTAGTTTTATTTCTGTCACATCAGGATTTTCTTATTAATCAAATACAGTATCTTATTTTCATGAAAATCTGTTTAATATTACATTTTTGTAGTCTCATTGTACCGTATAGATTACCTTTGGATTCATGATGAATGGAACAGCATATAAATAGCAATAATCTGAGATATATGAAGTTACTCTGTTGACCAGATATGCATACTTTTCTTATATGATTTATTAGTTTCTCCAAAGTAATAACAAGCTGATATTCATGACGATTTGTAGGTAAAATATCCTATTGCCGAACAATAGAAAAAATAATAAAACAAGATGCTAAAATTTACTGAATACACTTAAATAGGTCGTAACACTTTATTATTCGTGAACAAAAGAACATCAAGGAGAATTGATCCCTAAATAAGCTAATTTGGTGATTCAAGCCTCTCGTTTTTAAAAGAACTTTGTGCCTGTGTCTGACAAGATTCTATCAATACTCTCTCATCATGTGTATGTCTTATCTCCCTTGGTAGCGACATTACAAAACACTGATACCCTGATGGAAGCGCTGTTCTTTCCTCATCACTCAAAGAACCAAGGGTTTCTTGTGGCTTGTCATGTAGTGGGCTTTAATGTTCCTATTGCATCCTAAATGCTGAAACCAAGACAACAATTCGGAACAACAGCTTCTTGCATGCATCCACTTTTTTCACCAATAAATTATTTGGCAAGATTTGAAAACCCCTTCCAGGCTCTGCTTCAATAGGACTCATTAAAGGCTTGTTGTCAAGTATTGTCTAAAGTAAATTGCTCTAATGATAATTGCTCCTCATGTAAATTTTGGTGTTATGTAATGGAAGCCGTCAAGATCCACTTCAAACCAATAGATTTCAAGGCTCTGAAGCAAAGGTTTGAAAGCGATTTCAATCAAAGACGATATCTCTGCCTTATTTTTTTAACAAGGCCTGACATTACTTTTATTTATTGTAGGATTTACATTACTATTCTTATATTTTAGTATAGATAATATTATAGACATTACATTTATTCATTGTAAGATTTACATTCTTCTATTACCTATTCTTATATGTCAGTATAGATCAGGGATGCCAGGGTGAAATCGGTCAGGGGGCCTGATTGTTTTCAAGTAGAAACTCAGGGGGCCAAATTACCGGTACATTATTGGCCTGGCAACACTAAACAAACAACAAAAGTAGATTTAAATGTGTTGATATTGTATCATAGTATTACTTATTATAAAAAACACTTCTCAACCACTGACGTAACTGGCCAAATGAGATGTCCATTCGGGCCGGTTCCGGCCCGCAGGCCGTCACCATGGCACCACTGGTATAGATGATATTATACCTCAAGTGGAAGCCGTTTTAATTAAATTAATGACGTCTTTAAGTTGTTTGAATGTTTCTTATCCGGTATTTTTAGGTCGGGGATTTTTTATTAAATATAAACTTCGTATTCCTTGTTTTGTTTATATCAAATCCTTGGAGTCAATCCTTGGGATTTGTATCGATAAAGTAATATTGAGTAGAAGGTTAAAATATGTACATTCAATGTATGTATAAATTGATTATTATAAACTAATTCAATGAAGAGTGTAAAACTATAAACGTCACACCTATTTTAAAATGAAGAATCAAACCGAATAGAATTGCGGTTTCAATTAACTTTATGGTCATGCTTAATATCAATTGGTTCCAATGCAGCAATTATGCGATGCCTTGGGCTTTAGATTGTTTAATGATTTGTTTTATAATAGTATTAGATTATCAATGTTTAGTGCAATAGAATGCACCAATTTTATGGTGGTAAGCAAAACTATATTTATATATCTATGATGGGGAAAGAAATTATGAAACTATATCAGCTTAAGAATTAATATTTTAATTCTTTTAACTAAATCTAATACATTAATTGTTCGATTGGCCCTATATTTAAGCTTCATAGAATATTAATTTATTTCGACCTCCATGGGTTCATTTTTGACCCACTATATATTATCAAGTATTTATTTAAATAAATATTGTTTTATGGTTCTAAATAATAACAAATATTTTTTTGTATTTATTTTTAATATTGGTACTAATAAAAACAACATTTTTCGAGCATCAAGGTAGTTTTTAAAATTTTCGGAATCATGCCTTCTAATTATTCAGTTTATTGAGCATATATCTGTATGCATATATATATATATATATATATATATATATCAGAAAACGACCAGGTACCCGGCCCAGTGTTCTGGGTTTTTTAGACACCGGGCCGGGACTTATGTATTTTGGTCATTCATAAAGTGACGACGTTATTTTTTTAAAGGAATTTAAAATATTATTTTCTAAAAATTAAACGTCATCACTTTTTTGAGAATTATTTTCTTAATCGTCTTAGTCGTCTCATTTTTTTGGGAAATTATTTTCTAAAAACAAACGCCGTCATTTATGAATGTTGAAGGAACGAAAATATATATTAAGTCCCGGCCCGGTTTTGGCTCGGCCCGGTTTCCGGCGAAAAAAGGTGTCCCGGTCGTTTCCTGATATATATATTGTTGTTGTGTTGTATGATTTATTACAGAGCTACTATAGCCCTAGCCTTTATGGCTACTAATATAAAAAAACATGTATCTTTATATACAACACAAAATAATTATACAATAATAATAATAAAATATTAATCAAAGAAAAATAAAAAAAAATATATATATATATTTATATAAAAGTAAATATTTTTTCAATTTTCATAAATACATTAAACTTAAGAAGCTATGTAACCCTGCCATTGTCTTTGCTACCCTCCGAGCACTTGATAAGGTGCATGCCTCTCTTAATGGCTGTGACAAGCTCCAGGCCTTTGAAAGGTTAAAAGCAGCGACACAGTTGGTAGAAACGGGTTTCTTGAGGCATATTGTAGCACTACGGGTGCGCTCATCGAAGCCCTCAAGAATCCTCTCAAAGGGACAACTGTCCACATTCATAGCCTTCCAAGCGGATATGGCAGCCTGCTTCACTAAGATCTCATTTACAGATGGAAGATGTGACCTGTCGAGAAGGTCAACCACACGCAACCGATCTGCTCTTTGAACTCCCAGCAAGATACGTGCGAGATCGTTGATGGCAAGTTGCGCATCTGAGTTAGTCTTTGCCATTGTAGGGGTGTGAGGGGGTTCAGCAGCAGACGAGAAGTTTGCACTTCTAGTCACCCAAGCAGACGTCTGAAGTTTCCCGATAACTATGGCTCTAGCTATCTCGGTCAGCAGTGGCCCTCGCGATACCGTAGTGCAGAGCCGGCAGATGACTCCGATTCGTTTCCTGACATTCTGAATAATTTTTTCGTGGTGGGGTCCAAATGTCAGGTTTCTGCTAACAGTTACTCCCAGAAGGTCGAGTGTAGCGGTCGAAGGAGTGTCTGGAGCACCCAGACGTAACGTTTGGGTTTTCCCAACGTTTAGGTGGAGTCCATTCATATTAGAGTACGCCTCCAAGGCCTTCGATGCCGAGCCCATAGCGAAGTCGACCTGTTCCCAGGATGGAGCCGAGATGACAATAGAAGTATCGTCGGCATATAGCAGTACCTCAAGCTGAGCTTCTGGATTGACAGCTACTCTGAGGTAATCAGGTAGGTCAGCCGTGAGAAGAATGAAAAGTATATATTTAGATTTTTTTTGTTAAATCAAATACATACATATAACATTCTTTTAAAGAAGCATTTTAGTTACGCAGAGTTTCATCCAAGTATGTAGAGTTTTTAATCCTTTCATCCAATATCCAAAATAATAATTCCAGCAACTATAAGTTAACTGAAACAGTTACGTGAATTAGTGACATAATAACTAACAGGTCAGAATGGTCCATCCCTTAATAAAGTATCTTTTTACACTGCCTTAGCTCATACACAGTAATTGTTATTTTTAAATGAACGTTGTCTTATGTAACATAGGTTAATAAATACCTGATCTCTAGCAATATTACTTCTTCACATGGAACTGTAAATTGGTTATGTTTAAAAATAGGTTATTAAATATTTACAGCTGTTGAATCACAAAGCATGTATATCCATTAATATACACTGATGATGAAGTTTTTTGTATTTTGTTCAATAACTTATTTTTATATATGTATAAAGAAAAAATACACATAAACCGAAAATATTATATGAAGATTACCATGAAATATATAATTTTACTCTGTAAAATCCAAGGATTTAACAATATATTCATTTGAACGCGTAGGAATAATAATTTAACATTTTATATAAAACTGAATAATCACACAAAATCAAATCATATGGAATTCATAAATTCTTTATAATGGTTAAAATTGTCTTCCAATGCATTGAGGGACGTATTGTATTTCATTCGACGTAGATAGATGTCAGGAGTCCGTAGAAGGAGAGGGTATTTTAAGACCCAAAACTGCGTCAATTCTGCAAACTAATTAAACTAATATAAAATTATTTTTAATCTATCCGTTGATTAACAATAATACACATTAATAAACCAAAAAAATTCAAAAATATAAAAAACATATTCTATGAATATTAGCAATGTTATAATATTGATTATCTTAATATTTTTTCTTCTAAAATGGCTATGCTCTTTCATTGTAGCTCTACTAATTCGGCCGCAAATGTCCACGAAGAGCCGTCTATTGACAGAAGAATACTGGGTTTTTTTTCAAATCTCCTTTATTATTTAGAATGCTATATAAAAAGTATATATAAATAAAATAAACATTATAGTTTATAATAAAATATCTAAATAAAAGACGTTACAATAAAAACATCACAAGAGCTGATTAATTAAAATGTTTCATTATTCTTTTCAAAATTTTAAAAATATCTCTTCGACTTTGAAGAGTAAAAATTGGTGATGTTTCCAGTTCTTATCCATAAATCATCGGTGTCGGATGGAATCTTGAGGCTGAAGGCGGTATATCGGGCGGCAGCAGAAATCATCGCGGAACGAAGAATTTTGGGGTTTAAGCTTTCCCTTTTTGATAAACAACTCGCAATGTAGGCTTTGCAATTTAACAAAGAAAAATCGATTGCCTTGCTTTTGGGAGAGCGGAATTTATTGTTTTTTGAAAGCCCAAATAAAACTGTTGCTTTTAGATACTTATTGGCGACGTTCTCCAAACCCTGCAAATTGATGGACAGGAACTTTTTGATGGTAGCAACAAATGGACAGTCGACAAAAGCATGCTTTATGTCATTGTAAAGTTTGCTACAATTTAGACAATGCGAATCGAAGAGGATATGCAGTCGGCCGATATCTGCAATTGAGCTGTGAATTTCTTGTCATCGTATATTCTTGTTATAGATGCAATATCTTTAATCTCCAATTTTCCGGGAGAGACAATCTTTTTAAATGGGCGTTGGCTACACCCTCGACTTCCTCACGAAAACTTCAAGTGACATTTGAGGTGCCATGGACAAGGAGGTTTATGGAGACGAGCAGTTCTTGTTAACAAAAAGTGAAAACGGCCATCACTAAATACAGAATTAGGTGTCGTATTATGAACAGTTAAAATTTTGTTCCTAATTGCATTTTTCTCCAATTCAGGCGGATTGCCTAAATTTTTGAAAAAGATTTTTTTTGGAGTGTTGACGGATAATATCCACCGTGGACTCACTTTGAAATTTGGGGTACATTTCCAAATAATTCGTTGTGCTGCAGCCCAAGTCTCTGATAACGCTACAGTATATATATTTGTTAGATCTGTTCCAAATAGGAGACGGAAATACAGATCGGTATGAGTTATAGTTCTCCGCCATTCCATATCCGGATGTATGGAGATGTTTATAAAAACTTAATATATATTCGTGGAATTATTTGGGATAAAAGAGTAAGACCTCCACCAATTGTTTTTAGGTCTCTTCAAAGTTGGAAGGTAGCGCTTATGAAAGAGTTTAAGGAGCCAAGCATCCTCCTCAAGCATAGCTCTTTCTGCTATAATAGGAGAAACGGAAGCTTTGTATAGAACAATAGGAATGATCTGCGAATGGAAAGATCAATTCTCGTTTGAAGGTTATTCTGCCTCCAGCTTGATATCCTATTGTTGATTAGCCCAGTCATTTGATTCCAATTATTTCTGTGAATGCCTTCAGATCCCCAGTCGACTCCTAATATTGAAACTCTATTTTTTATAGAGCAGCCACCAACTATTTTACCCTCCACAGGACTCCACAAACCTATTGGTAAAAGGAAAGTTTTGGAACGATTATTTCCAAGCCAGACCTTACTTTGAACTTTTGGAATGACATCTGAAACTTTGGGAATGACATCAGTTTTTTTAGGTTTAATCAATAAAGTGTATTTCAAAATAAACTAAAAATTAGCTTATTAAAAAATCTTCTGAATATCAACATTATAGTTCCAATTAACTCTGAATATTGTTTTGACATTCAACGGAGAGAGTATGACAATTTGTATTTTAAAAGAAGTTGAAAAAAAGATTATCCATTTATTCATCAAAAAACAAAATAAATCTAAGTTCTTTCTTGACTTTAAGGACATTTATGTACATTATATGTATATACAGGGTCTTGCAGGTAAATCTGCACAAAGTTCAACTTCGTCCAGATCCATAAGGAGTGCAAGTAGAGTTTAGATATTGCACATGTCGGAGGTTTCGTGAATTTACTGTCGAATTGAGCCCGAAAACAAAAACAAATACACTGATACGGAGATGGAGCTGACCCGGAGAGGACACGGTCATCGAGTTGCTGTGCGCAGGGCACCCGTCCTGCAGCCATCATCAAGTTGCTCAAGTACCCTAGGAGGACGGTCTACGACATCATCAAGAAGTGGGAGGAGTCAGGGATGTCCAAGAGGAAGGAGCACAAGCCTAGAGTGACCGAATCTGCACGCCACATTTGTGGCTGGTCTCAAGAGGTCCATCAAGGCACAATCCGGGGACGCCCATGTCCATCCTCGCCAGGAGCGTGGGGTCCACCTGTCGTCGTCCCCTGGATGGCCTCTGTGGCCTCCGGGACCCCGTACACATTCCAGAAGGACTCGGCACCCGCCCACACAGCCAAACTTGTGCAGTCATGGCTGAAGAAGAATGTGCCCAACGACTGGGACTTCAACCACTGACCCCCCAACAGCCCCTGCCTGAACCCATACAACTACTACTTGTAGGGGAAGTTGGAGAGGGTGGTGTACGCCACACCCACAGCAATATGGCGTCCCTGAAGGCCTCCATCAAGTCGGACATAAACAAGCTGGATCCTGCAGAGGTCTCCACGGACTGTGAGAGGTTCAGGCGTCGTTTGGAGGACATCCTTGAGGCTGAGGGTGCCAAATTGAATAGTAATCTTGTTTTATGTCTAATAAACAACTTTCTTATTCAAAAATAGGTATCGCTTTTGTTCCCATTTTGGATCTGGAGGATATTGAACTTTGTGCGGATTTACTGCAAAGACCTGTATATATTAAATACAAGCCTTCGAATTTTATTTCAGACACAACTTGATGGAAGGTGACAGTAATGAGACAATTACAAAATGACGCACAAATTACATGTTGCATGTTAAATAAGATAAAATATTTAAGCATGAAAGGTCCTTTGTCTGTACGTTCCCTAATTTGATGGTGATTACGATTATAATATTAAAAATGAAGTAAATCTCTTTAGTCCACTTAAAAAATGTGTATTTCCTATTTAGAATAAAAAAAACTGTCATAAATGAAGTATGAAATGTAAATAATAAGCTTATTAAATGCATTCCAAAATGAAATAACTTCTAAAGAAACCGATTTGAATATTTCAAAAAACGGTTCCGAAACTTATCAACTCTTTACACTTGAAGGTGATAGTTTTTCCTCCCTCGCTCAAGCTGCGTATCTTTATT
>CP045897.1:26989841-27020504 GCA_013387185.1 Caligus rogercresseyi
ATAATAAAACTATCTCCAAATCCTCTGACATATATATACTATTTTCATAGGAGTTTCGTGGATGATTTTAGGAGGGACAAAGATCAATTCTCCCTCAATCAAAAGACGGTCAAATCTAGTGTCTTTACTCTCAGAAGTATAGAAAAATATATCAATATGCTTCAAGGATAAAAATCCATCGGTCCCGAGGATTAGGATGGCGTACATCTCTCTGTCTTCCTAAGCAATGGCTCCTTACTGTGCTGATTGGTGAACAAAGGCAAAACGGGTAACGATGCGGGCGCTCTCTCTCTAAAGGAAGACTTGCGCTTATTCCGAAGAAGAGATTGGACGATTTTGAATCATTGAGGCCTATCACTGTTTTTAATGAATCTTATTAGAATTTTATTCGGAGTTTTAGCGCATCAATTGAGCCACTTTTAAAATATAGAGCAATAAGGGATGACAGAAGGGTTTCTCCAAGAGAAAAATAACGGATATATCACAAACATTAATGCAGCTATAGAATCACTTCACAAAAGTAATAATTTGTTGTGCATTAATAGCTGTTGATTTTAGTAAGGCTTTCGATTCGGTTCATCATAATCACATTTTAAAATCGATACCAAGACTTTTACAAACGGTATTTTAACCCTGATAAGAGCCTGTTAGTTAACGGCTCTTCGATTATCTCTTTGGATGGCAAATCAGTACCCAAGTTTTAACTCAAGAAAAGTGTGCAGACAGGGTGTCCCCTTCGCCCCTCTCCTTTTTATCGCTGCAATTGATGAACTTACACGAACCCTAACAGAAGAATATGGGTTTGGATCTCCTTCATGAAGGAGCACATCTAATAGATCTCTACGCGGATGATATCACGTTAATGGTCCAAGCTACTTCTGAAAGTCAACTTATTAGTCGAATTAATGATTTACTGTCCGCTTTTAAAAAGTCTCTATTAAATCAGGCCTAACCATAAAACCATGCTAAAACAGCCATATTACCCTTGGTATCCTGGTCTCCGAACAGCACATTACTATCGGTGGATGTAAAGTTGTTAAATCAGTTAATGTTCTAGGGATAGAATGGATGAAAGAAGAGCATCGCAAAATGACTGGACAAAGTTGAATGTAACGATTATAAACAGATACAACAATGGCGCAGTTTTTCTTTACAAAAACGCATCGATCTTTATAATGGTCGTATAATTCCTCTTGTTCTGTATAAAGCAACTTCAATTCCCTCCTTGGCTGAGTCGGCAATAGCGGAAGAAGATGCTTGGCTTCAACGCCTCTTCCACAGAAACATATATCCTTCTCTCAAGCGACCTAAGAATAGGATAGGTGGTGGATTATGTCTACTCGCTTCTATACTTCCAAGTGCTATAGAAAATAATTGAGGATTTGGGTGCTCACCCAAATAAAGAATGGCGACTTGTTTATACGTCTTCCAAATACTATACTTGGTTGCATATGGGTACGCTTTTAACAAATCAAAACTTGAAAATTTCTCCTCTTCTTGCGTCGATGCAAAGAATTTTATGGAAAGCCAACCTGTCTACCCACTCTGACACTTCGGTAGACATAATACACCAAAACAGAATGTCAAACCTTTATTAATAGATTTGGCGACCCCTCTCGTTTAGAAGAAACCGCTCTGTTGAATGGAATTTTTACTTTTCATGACTTGAGATCGGATTCCACTTTTGGCGGAGGAAGGTTTCGGTTTCCACTTCAGAGATCTGTAAACCCTTATGCCCTCTATGCCGTGGTTTTCAAAACTAATTGGAACAAGCAACATTGAATGAAGTACGCATTTTAGCGGTAAAGTTTTTTAATCTTCTAAGTCTTCCTCCGTCATGGGAAAAAAAATTTTTAATTCAACTTGTGGAATCGCTGACGGGTCCAAATTCACAGCTCAATTCCAAATCTCAGCAGACCTCATCAAATTTTATTATCCTTGTAATAACTGCGGTTTTTTATTTAATAATACATTACACGCCTTCGTGGATTGTCCTCTACTGAAGACGATCAAGCACTTTACTCATCTAAACGTTTGTGGTAATATGGACTTAAATTCGAACGTGATTAGAGCTACAATTCTTTTTGGCGCTTCAGAAGAAGAACAAGATCTCCTCATCAAAAGGCTGTTAATTTGCACTGCTCAACATGAAATCATTAATTGCGAAGAGACTGACAATAACTCTTATATTCGAATCGAAGACCTTAGAGCAATTATGATTGGGGCTGCTGCTGCGTTATTCAGCCCTCTCAATAAAACTTCCCAATTCATCTGCGACGTCATGACATGGGCCGGAGATTGATTAAGTTTATTCCTTCAAATTCTCTCGATACATGAAACTCATCAAATCCACAATAAGACGGCATCAACGTTTTATATTGAATAAATAATTTTTTATAATGTCATTTTATATTATGGTTTTATCTTTAGACAGTAATTTTGAATTATTGTCATTTATGTTTTGTTTTTTACGTAACTGTCTTAATTGTGTTTTTTTTTTCCCCCTATTTTCTAGTGTCTTCTTATATTTTTACACTGTATAGATTTTAGCTAATAAATAACATCTTACCCAAAAAAAAAAAAAAAACTTATCCCTGAAAATCTGAAAGGAGGCAATTCATTGTGAAAAACTCCATAGCAATATATAAATGATTTGACGGGAATAAAGGAAATTTCATTGTTGGCGTAATTTAAAAAAATCGCTTTTTCGTGTTATAAAATACATGTCTTTTTTCAATCAACATAGGGGAAAAGGTTTTTCTATGATGATAACTGTTATTATAGTATAGGCTTAGCTAAGAAACTGTAACCTCAACGATTGATTAGATTTTAACAAAAATTTCACTATATTTTTGAGGTTTTAGTGGTGATAAACATTCATTATCGCCATTCTATATTTATTCGGCAAAACGTTTTTTTTGCGATTTCTTAAAACTGCTTAAGTTCATTGGGAACAAATTTTCTTATACGCATGCTTTGATGTGTTTTTTGGAATTTTTGGTATTTCCCGGAAAAATTGTTTTCCATTTGTTTATTTCATACGGGGAAAAACGTTTTCTTGAATCATGTTAGATTTGGACGAAATTTTATGTGGAGGGTTTTGAGAAATATTTTTGAGTGGCTGGTGTTCCCGGTAAAATAAAGGTAATAAAATTGATGTGTTTATTTTCTCGTTTGGCCTTCTGTATCTAATAGTTATATATAGATCACACTTTTCTATGGATACGTTTGAGATGCGGAGGAAATATTAGATCAAAGTATATATTCTTGGAAAAATCCCAGACAGAACCGCAAGTACTAAATAATTTTATAGCCTATTTAATTTTGATGTAATATTTTAGTAATATCAATGTTTTAAATTAATTCAGTCTTCTTTCTATACTTATCATTTCTTGTCTGGATGCTTATCTAATGCAAGTTTGAAATCACATGGAATAATACTCTTTATTTCTATAACAGCCTTGACTCATTTAAGTATGTGCAAAACTATATACTTCAAAAGTATTTTTTAAATTTATATTTTTTTTTGTACCCCGTTGCAACAATGTTCATATAAAACTTGACATTATTATAAATGAAACCACCTCGCTAATATTAAGAAAATTCTTATGCAAGGGGGCGTGATCTTTAGGGAAATATCATATGGACTATTCTCTATTTTTCACTTTGAATTACATATTTGGGGTTGGGGATAGTTTATTAAAAAAGTAAAAAAGCAAGAGGTTTTTCAATCACCAGTTTCTGAAAAGCAAAATCAAATTGGCCACGGGTATATGTGTTCGTTGCACGGAATTTATATTATGCGTTAAAATCTCTTTTTGTAAACATAAAAAAAAGGATTTTATAAAAGAAGTGGCCTTTCATTGAACAACAAGAATCACTATAAACTGTTAATTTAATTTCCTTCCGTATATTTTTATAAACATGCAGATGTTAAGGAAATAAATCAAGTTATTTGTTATATCCATGAACCACTTCTTGTCTTCTATTTACCAGGTTAATCCAATCTGATATAAAAGATGTGACAGACGTTCAAAGATGTTTTTACCTCTAACAAATAAACACCTTTGCGTACATATATCTGTCAGCGCAATAATTTCCAGATGGCAGTTAGTTTGTCTTTACATGAAACCAATTTGTAATTGTGTATATAGTAATCAGGTTCATGTTATTGAATACTTAATTGCAATGAGTGTGTTACTTCTTGACACGTGTGTTTGCTAATTAATAAATACCTGGACCATAAACTTAAACCTATAATGTTGTAATCAAGCTCTCTCCCTACTACTAATATGATATATCATATATCATTCATTACAATATGAATCGATGTTAAGACGCCAAAATTAATATACTAAACATAGGATATTCAGTGTGCAATTATCAAAAAACATCTCTGTTGGTGTACTTTGCGCAGCTAACGATGATAGTCGAGCATGCTCGAAATAGAGCTATTGCCTTCCCTGGCTAACCTGTTTGGACACACTCAAAAATGGTCATATATAATTTTGAGGCACTTAATTGAAAATCAAAATTAATGTAGGTGAACAAACATAGGAAAATTGCAATTTTCACGTTTAATTTATACAGATTCCAATTCTAAAACTGGGACTGCGTGCTAACTAGTGACGTCACCTTTGTTAATAGCTGGAAAACATTGTTAACTTCATACGTGGACTATAAGAGATAAGAAATGATACTACCGGGGTGCCCGAGGGGTGAATTGTCGGGGGTCTAGTCCGGGGGTGATTGTCTGGGGGTTATTGCCCTAGAATCTATATCTACAATATCCAGAGTCGTCGCCAATTAGGTTGCACACGGCAGGAACAAACATTAAAGAACGACACGTGGGAGAGGGTCATGACTTGAAGACTTATTTTGTGTGCAATTATCAAAAAGGACTCTCTGTTGGTGTACTTTGCGCAGCCAACGATGAGAGTCCAGCATGCTCGAAATAGAGCTATTGCCTTACGGCTAAACTGTTTGGACACACTCAAAAGTGTCATATAGAATTTTGGGGCACTTAATTGAAAATCATTATGTGATCTTGATAGGCATAGCTAGGAATATAGAAAAGGTGCTATTTTTTGCAACGTAATTGGTTGAAAGAAAATGAGAGGGGTTACACAAAAAGTAGTATTATTTGTTATGTCCCTGACGTCACGTTGCAAGACACCCTGAATCATTCTACTTTGTCCACTCAAGGAGAATATAAAGAAGGTGAGTGAACAAGGAAACTTTACGTTGTGTTTTTTATTATTATTGGACTTAGGTTTTCAACATTGACGTCATATGTTTTATTTTATTTTTATATTTACAAAATCAATTTCTCAAAGGAATTGCTTTGTTTTGGAGTGATGTGTAGAGATAGAAAAGCGAGGATATATTTTGGGCGTGTGAAAGGGAGAATGTTTGAATGGTACAATTGAGTTCAGGCTCTTGTTTTCACTATTTTCTTTCCTCAGAACAGAAGCAAAAACAGAGATTCAAATATAAATCAAATACCTTCCGTTCCGGCCGACTTGGCCTACTTCATAAATGAAATAAATACTCCTCAAAAGAGGAAAGAGAATAGTGATAAAAAGAGCCTGAACTCAATTGCACCATTCAAACATTCTCCCTTTCACACGCTCAAAATATCCCTCTATTTTCTATCTCTAGTGATGTGTGAGTGCCAGGAACAGCCTCAAGTCAATTGGTCTGTTCAAGAAAAGTCCATGAAACCGACTGTGACTCGTAAGCCTGGATAACGGTGAATGGAGCCCATGGAGTGCACATCCTCCGTCGAGGAGGAATTTTTCAATAATTGATAGCAATGAATGGTTCCTTTTAAATAATTCCTTTTTAAATGAATGAATAATAATATGCAAATTTCAACAATGACGATGACGTCATTGTTGAAAACAACAGCTGAGTCAGCTAACGCCAACCTGCCTGCCTTAGAGAGTTCGTTGTTGACACACCTTATATAGTCTCCTGGTCTCCTCCTTCCTCTTCCGTGTATATATTTCCTCCCTTTTCTTACTGTGATAATAAATAAGTCTTCAAGTCATGACCCTCTCACCACGTGTCGTTCTTTATGTGCGTTCCTGCCGTGTGCAACCTAATTGGCGAACACTCTGGGATATGATATACTAATCATATCTTATTATTATAGGTATCCCAGTATTATGATACAAAGTATAACTTCCCTAGCGGGAACTGAGGAGTGAACACCAATTTAGAGAGAAGAATGTCATCCTTAAAAATACTATTATACAAAAATATGACGTCATTTGTGATTCCTCTGATGGACTCCTCCTCCATTACACCTATTCTTATTAATGGAAGAAAACGACTACTCTTACAAAAAAAGAATGTTTATTTTGTTTGTTTATTTCTGTCGACTTCTGGATCATCATTCTGACCATTCAATGTGGGAAATAAGAGAAAATTGGGTTAACAAATGAAAAAATATTTTTATTTGTGAGTTTGCATAAACAACTTTTGTTTGTTATCCCAGGTAATAGCGTAAAATAATTATCTATATTTTGAAAAAGAGTGACATGTCAAGTACGTAGAACCATCTAAGGATGATAAGCAATAAATAAAATTTGGATATCCAAGCTCAGTGACGTCAGATGTGACGTAAGTTATGGGTATAGAGATATAAAGATATAGAGAGCTTATTCCCTTCAATAGCAGAGAAACATCGTTCAGCTGTATTTTTGTGTCCAATATAAACAAAGTAATTTGTACTCCGTCATCGTAAGCTGATCATAGAGATATAATCTATCTTTATGATCACTTACGATGACGTAGTACAAATTACTTTGTTTATATTGGACACACAGATCACCTGAAGGGAATAAGCTCTCTATATCTTTTTATCTCTATGGTTATGGGATGTGAGAGATACCCAACACTGCTAGGTGTTTACTATAACAAACTGTAGATAAAGTAATTTTTTTTTCTAAACGGTATTTCTTAAATAAATGAACATATTTTAACTATGGACCCCTTTTGCTAGATTAATAATTGTCATCGTGTTGCTCTAATATGGACGGATTTATTTCCAAAAGAGCTTTGCTTGAATGACAATTTCTTTAAGATAATCGCTCATCATTAAATTGTTAGGATAAGCTTTGAAAGTCGTCATCATATGCATATTTCAAGCCTAAAGATTTCCAAGCTCCAAACATAAAAAAACCATTCGAAATTCACTTCATAATGATTCTTTTAGTATTTTGTCCCTTTTTATTTATATTTTATTCGTTGAAAATATTATTTAATTAGGGTATTAATTATTATAACACAACCTATTTTTGTGTCCTTTTTTATTCATATGTATTGAGGTTTATTGACTGTTTTTATCGTTGGTTTTAAAATGCAACCATTCTGAACTCATGTTTATTTTTATATATTTTACACAATTATGTGCCTAAATAAAAAGTGAGACAGTGTGGAGGAAAAATAAGTTGTAATTAAAGTTAAGTCTTTCAAAACTTAATCAAGAAGACTTTGCACGTAATAATCACCAGAGATGATGAATAATGTCAAAGGGTGTAATTTCCTGCACTCTCACTCTCATGTAATGACAAGTAATCAAAAATTCTAAATGGTTGAATTCTCTTTTAAAATGTTGAAAAAACATAAAACAAAGAAATAATTGATGTTTAACTATAATCGAGTACTCCTTGAAGACTTATATAGGTCTTGAATACATGATAAGTAATTTTTATGTACTTTATGAAGTAAGATCTTGAAAGTTGACTGATTCCTCTCATTTTAACGTTTGATGAGCAAAAAATATCCTGAAACACTATGCCAAAATCACAAAAGTGGTTTCAAGACCTATAAAACTCTCTAAGGTGTACTCGATACTAGTAAAATACCATTATTGGTTGTTTTATGTTATGTAACATTCGCAATAAAAATAAAAAATAAAAATGTATTAAACGTTTCAAAGCTCTTTTAAATTGTATTAAGTGTTCAATCATAATATATTACTGATAATTGTTGATATTAAAAATAACTTTAACATTGTTTATATAGTAATAAATTGATTCATTGTGGCTTTTATTGGTAGCGCCAACTAGCGGATCAAATAAAAGCTCATTGTTTACCCTCACGCCCATTGTTCAATTTTTTCTAGGGTCAATATTCATTTTATTTGCCAGAGTGATTCCTCCGAGTCTCACTTATTTCATGAACATATTTTCATTTTATAATAACGAAGAAAACAAAAGAATCGAATATGCTAAAATTAGTTTACTTAATGATATTATATTACTGTTAGATGCATTAAAAATGACACACTTTCCAAGGCATCGAATTGGGAAATAGTTGGTCATAAAATATATAATTTATTGAGATTGCAATCTCTTCATTTTATGATGTTGTAAATTTATGATGGTCTTTTGTAAAAAAAACCACAATTGGTGTGAGTTATTTGTCAGTCGATTTTATTTGCTGATCGATGCAAGAGAGAGAGAGAGAGAGAGAAACTGGCAATGAAAAGAGGAGCATAGACCCCCGATCAAACAATAACGATATTTATGAATATTGACTGGTTAATAAAAAAACATAATTGGTGCATTATTAGAGCAAATGTGAGTGGATTTTTCTTGTGTATAGAGATAATATTGAATGGCTAAATTAAAAGGAACAATGATCTAATGAATAACACTGGATGGACTCCTTGAGTAATTATCACGGACCCTTATGAAACACTATCCACTAAATCCAATATCGGCATAAATATTATATTGTATAGTGATAGTAATATTAATAATATATAATAATAACCGCCATTTTTGGATTTTGACATTCAATGTAATAAAATTGACAAAAAGTATTAATACTTTAAACCATTGTTTATAATGGTTATTTCATTAATACTCTGTTAACTATACGATCGAAAGTATTTTAGCAGCCCCTCCGGTCGTATGGTCAGCCAGACTTTATACATAATCCTTTGCTTTGCTCAGAAACTCAACTTTTGTTAAAAATGTACTGAAAAAAATAAAATAAAGATTAAGGACCCCGTAACTTTTGAGTTATTTGACCCTGAGACTTCATAAATATAAAAAATATATATTTAAATTATAATATTTGTTCATAAGTACCTTCACATATTTTCTTAGGTTTTTACGATTTTTCTTGTACATATTAAAAAATAAATGTTGAAAAAGTCACAAATATTTAAAAGCATTTCATATTTTAAAAATGTAAAGAAATTAATTAGTATCTTATTTTTGTTGGTTGTCATAATTTTTTTTGCTTCATTATATCAACTCGTTTGATTTAAATATTGTTCAAACCATAGGTAAAGATATAAGATATAGAGAGCTGATTCCCTTCAATAGCAGAGAAACATCGTTCAGCTGTATTTTGTGTGTCCACTATAAACAAAATAATTTATACTACGTCATTGTAAGCTGATCATAGAGATTATTATATCTCTATGATCAGCTTACGATGACGTAGTCAAATTACTTTGTTTATATTGGACACAAAAATACAGATGAAGGGAATATCACTCTACATCTTTTATCTCTATGGTTCAAGGCGTTTATTATTATTAACCAGTTTTTCCTGTAAATAAATAAAAATGAGACATTTACATAAACCCAAGCAATGCGTTATAAAAACATAAATAAACTTATAGTTTTAATCTAAGGCTTTCCTTTACCTACAAGTCCTCCATGGATGATCCTCCATGAGTGCTCCAGAGAGCAAATCAATGGCACCTTCATTTCCCTTAAATACGTTCAAGAGGTTATTCCAGGAGTCTTGATCCATGGTCATGTTTTGAATCCCGCAGAGACGTTTGTAGTCCACGTAGTAGCCATGATCATTGTTCAAGTGACTAAAGATGGCGATGAGATGAGGATGGTCCTGAAAGAGGAGGCCCGCCTCGAAGATTCCCGGAAATCCCCTCGATATTAGAGGTCTTGCAGGGGTCCTAAATAAATGGGAGAATGACGTCACGAAGCCGCTGAAGACGGAGGGATTTATGTTTCTGTCGTAGTAGGTGTTCTTCTTGGAGGATAGCTCGAATTGATAGTAGGTATTGGAGCCTAGAACGGCTGGGAGGAACTCGTCGTAGATGATGTGTTGAAGCACTCCTAAAACGATCCTTCGACTCTCCTGATAAATGACCTCGTCCTCCTGCTTTCCAAGGGTCAGTTCATATATCTATAGGTGAAAAAGAGATTATTTTTTTCATTGCACGTCGAAATGTCTCGAAGGAATTGCGATAAAACAAAACAAAAATTGGTATTCTACTCTACAGTTATTAATTCGGGGTAGTAAAACAAAGAAAATTATACGAAACAATTAAAACAATCACACAAAAATTTAATCAATAAGAACAATCATATTGAAGTACAACGTAAGTCTATATCGTCATGAGGGCAGACTTTCGTCTTGCCGATTGCCGAGCGAGAAGAATACCATGTGTAATGTTATTCCTACCGCTCACATCTTCAACAATCTATTGTTACCTTAATTATTTGATGACGTAAAAGTAATAATAAGATAATTGACGTTTAACTATCCCCGAAAATATGAAATAAATATACTTTGTATTATTATACCTTGAATAAAAATATATTCAACTTTAAAAAATGCTACTTATTTTATTTCTGTCATAAAATATTCCAAAGTTTGCATATAAACGAAGCATAAATTGACCTTTTCGTGGTAAATTATTACTTCAAGGCTTAACAACGAAGATTATAAGACACCATCAAAACAATCCCACAAGATATAAACAACAAAACAGTATAATACATGCTTTTAATATTTGCAATTTTGAGAATATAAGAAGTAGTATTGGCCTTACCTTGTAGGCATCTTTAATCTGACGTGCGAGTCGATTATGTTCGAGTTTGAATAGGGTTATGAGTAGATCGACGCTCATACTTTGCTCTCTATCGCAGGGGGAAAAATGAACAAAATAAGGTTTTACTTCAACAGCAAATTGATATATACAAAATACTTATAATATCCAAATCACATTAAATACTTCGTTCAAATTTCTGTTAAATTATAGGATTTCATTAATGCAAAAATAAAGTTTTTTAAAGGAGTACAATTTACTCAAACTTATCTTACGAGAAAAAAATATTTATCGGTGGAAACCAAAAAGGCCAGCCTTTTTGAAAAACTTGACATAAATTAAAGTTAATAAATTTATAATACACAATATGAATATCTCACCGCTTGAGCTGCCCAAAAAAGCTATCGATTTCCTCCTCAGACACCTTCATAAGACCATCACTCATTGTTCTCAAGCTGCTCGACTCATGAAACGTATTACCATATACTTGAGAACCGTCGATAAAAGAAGTGATTCGATTAACCGTGTCTTCCTCAAAATGCGGAGGACATTTTTCACTTTTGGTTACGTTTTGATGGATTTCCTAAATGGAAATTAAGACCAGTTATATTAAAAGAAACTCATTCCAAACCAAGATATATTGAAAAACAAGGTATTGCGTTCATATTGCAAAGTGAGCTAACTTTTCGCTCTCCGAGGATTTTTAATGACGTCACACCGGCAAGCGAGAAAAATATTTTTGTATTATGTGTTTCTTCCTGCTTACATTATTAAACCCCTATTGCTACAATAGACTTTTGATGGCGTCAAAATAATAAAAAGATTAGAGGGTGCGATAGCTGTGCGTGTTAAGGCGTGTTCAACTCTCAATATTGGGGGCGCAGATTCGAATCCCGAGAGGGGACGGTCATTTTTGGTCTACCTCATTGATAAGATCCTAGGTTTGAGTGACTAATTTAATGCTATAATGCTTATTTATATCCAGTCGGACCATATAGGCAAAAAAAAAAGAAGATCTATGACGTTTCACAATACATGAAAATATACTTAGTATTCTATATACATACTTTTTCCTAACAAGTCTATTCTTTTTTCTTTTTACCTTTGGGTTTTGAATGACGCCCAGGCACTGCGCCATGTCCAAAGCAACAAAGCTTGCAAATGTTCGAACAAGAGGTGAGTAGCGAGTATTTTGTTCCTTAAAGACTTGAAGACGCTTCTTACAAAGGAAACTGTTCTCCTCAAAGTCCATTGCATGCCCAAGTCACTTTCGGCTAAGAGGAAAAACTATGACATTGTAAGAGATTATATTTGAAAATATACGGCACCATATTATTTGCCTTTCTTACTTTCTCTAACTTCATGAATAAATATATAGATTATCAAACAAAATCCTTAAAAAGTTGATATTTTATGTAAGAATTTAAAATGCACTGCAGTGAATCTTGTTTCAATAAATCTTATGAATCCTTGCTTATTTTTTAAATAAAGGGTAGCAATCCAATAAAACCATACAGGCACAAAAAATGAATATTTCCACAGTAGAACTTAGCAATATATGTTACAATCACCTACTTATAGTATAACTGGATACTCAACAGATAAGAATAAATCAGTCCACTTTATGATCCTTTTAATAAAAAAAGGAGTTAAAATGGCTGCCCAACTTGGTGAAGCAACTAAGTGTTCTTGGGAATAGAAACAAAGGAAATCGAATATAAATTGATGTCATCCTCTGTTATGTTTCATATAAAATGACGTCACTGGGTATACTTTGTCGTTTCTCTTTTTTCTATTCCTTAAGACTGTTCAAGGGATAATAAGCTTTCTATCCTTCTCTTTTTGTCTCATCAGTTGCAGACTCGGACATCGATCTTTCCTTTTTATTGAGTTTATTATGCATCCAGTCAAGGTCTGTAATAAGGTCTGGGCAATACAAAAAAAACATATAGCATATAACTACTCAATGACGTCACTGGAGAACGATCTATCTATCTAACTATATATCTATCAATCTCAATCTAAAATATATATATATTGGTTTTAGGATATTTATATATAAAACTAATGCATAAAGAAAATCTGATAAAGCATAAAGTATAGATAGATAGATAGATAGCATCGTTCTCCCAGTGCGTCATGAGTAGTTATACTGCTAGGATTACATGTGTTTTGTATGCCGACCTTATATACAGACTTGATCCGTATACTATGGGTCGGTGATTCAGGTAATTGTTTAAATATGATGAACTGTTATTACGGACTTGATATATATAAAAGTAACATTTCTGTTTATCTCTTATAAAGGACACCCCTTAGGTATCTCTCACCCAGGTCGATAGGATCCACGACGCGTCTAAATGGACGTAAATGCCATTCCCCTTGTGGGAAAGGAGTTGCTGTTGCAGGAGCCATCCAGGCTGTAGTAAGGATAACTCCCGTCACAGGACACCTTTTCAAAGCGCCTTGTGAGTTCAATATGGGATCATCGCTATGATATGGGTGACCCACGTCCGTTACACGTTTCGACAATGCCTAAATCCTAAGGAATAGAGTTAGTAGAGGGAGAATAAAAGAAAGAGTCGGGAGAAATGATTAAGACATGATTCCAATGAGGAAGAATAAACAAAATAATAATGAGACCCGAGAAAGAGAAATGATAGTATGATATTTTGTGTGTGTTTGAGTCGACGCCGAGGCATCGACTGAATTATAAATCTTCATTATATTGTTAGGCCTGAGAATCAATTAATTTACGAAGTGAATTAATATTTTTATTGCTCATAAAAAGGGTATTATATCATAGTCAGGCATGAATGCGCAATACACAAAGGATTGACTCATGGCCAAAGGCCTCTGTCGAAGAAGTATATAATCTAAATCATATTTTTTTTCAATTAATAAATTGTATTGTATTTCGTGGCCCATCCCAATTATGGATTATAACTTTGTATAATTTTGAATAATAATAATGTTTGAACTGGTCAAACAGCGCTCTCACATCCCCAGACCGACTCCGGTTATGGAAGTTGAAGTATCTGCTCCGGAATGATGAAGCCATTACTGTCTTGTAGCAAGCAGTGGAAACGAGCTGTTCGACCAAGTCAAGAAGCTCCGTGAACACTGTCATGACATTATCGCAGCATTTGAGTGAAATACACATAAATTTGTAACAAACACGTCCGAAATTAGGTATATATTATGTCTTCATTATATACATGATTAAAGTGTTTTCTAATATCGGACTGTTAGTTATAAAAGACACCACCTATTTTCTACAATAATTTATGTGATTTTGAACCAGCAACAAGGAAAACTTATATCTTTAACAACAAAAAATAGACATATATTTTAAAAATAGATGAATAAATGTTTGTAAAATTCTTAGATGCATTCAAATACTTACATACCCATGTATTGGGTCATTTTTTTCTTGTGTCAGCATTTGTCTTTTCTATCTTGGACCATTTTTCTTTATCCCTATTGACCTAGTCATTTTTTCTTCGGGGATTTCTTCCCTATATCGTATTATAAAAATGGCTTATCACTTTTATATTTTCTATGAACAGCGAGTAGATATTAAACGCCTCAATACTTTTTACAAAGAAAGGGGTTGTTTATATCAATGAATTATAGAACTCAAATTAGTTTTTCCTCTGCAATTCAAATGGGTTTCAAATTTGACATCTGTTAATTGCATCTCAAGACAATATTACGTCATAAAATATATGAATCCTTGTAGGTGACAAGGTAATATATTAGAAAAACATATCTTAGAGATAACAAGAAGTGTGATCAGAACATATATAGGCATAGAGAGTGCTTATTGGATTCTTCAGAGAAATACGTCATTGTGTCCAGAGTACAGCTGAACGACGATGTTTCTCTGCTATTGGAGGGAATAAGTTCTCTATATCTTTATGGATTTTTCAGAGAAATACGTCATTGTGTCCAGAATACAGCTGAACGACGATGTTTCTCTGCTATTGGAGGGAATGAGCTCTCTTTATCTTTATATCTATGGATTCTTCAGAGAATGCGTCATTGTGTCCAGAATACAGCTGAACTACGATGTTCTCTGCTAATTGGAGGGAATAAGTTCTCTATCTTTATGGATTCTTCAGAGAAATACGTCATTGTGTCCAGAATACAGCTGAACGACGATGTTTCTCTGCTATTGGAGGGAATGAGCTCTCTTATCTTTATATCTCTATGGATTCTTCAGAGAAATGCGTCATTGTGTCCAGAATACAGCTGAACGACGATGTTTCTCTGCTAATTGGAGGAATAGTTTCTATATCTATTGGATTCTTCAGAGAATACGTCATTGTGTCCAGATACAGCTGAACGACGATGTTTCTCTGCTATTGGAGGGAATGAGCTCTTTATCTTTATATCTCTATGGATTCTTCAGAGAAATGCGTCATTGTGTCCGAATCAGCTGAACGACGAGTTCTCTGCTAATTGGAGGGAATAAGTAGATCTTTATTCTTCAGAAATACGTCATTGTGTCCAGAATACAGCTGAACGACGATGTTTCTCTGCTATGGAGGGAATGAGCTCTCTTTATCTTTATATCTCTATGGATTCTTCAGAGAAATGCGTCATTGTGTCCAGAATACAGCTGAACGACGATGTTTCTCTGCTAATGGAGAGCTTATGCTCTATATCTTTATATCTCTATGGATCATAATGTTTGAAGGAATGAAGCATTTAAGTTTCTTGATAACGCAAAAATTGGAAAATTAACACAAAGGTACATGTCTCGTGTGGACACAGAGGATTGGTGAATTAGTAGAATATGATGAGAAATGAAAAAACACATACAAAATAATAAAATCCACTCATTTCATCATTGAGTCATTATTTGTTCAGGAAATTATTCTCTTCGTTACCTTTAGTATGATCAAGTTAATCTCAAGTATAGTGTTCGATGACGGAAAAAGTTTTAGTGATTCCTTTTTTTCAAAGTGTCCTTAAAACGCGATTTTTGCGTCGTTAATCCGATTACAATTAAGAATAAAAGGAAATGACTTTTTCATAAGCAAAAATTATTCAATTGTCTATTACATGTACAAACAAATGAACTATAAAGCTTCTAGTAATTGAAATACATTTATGAAATCAAAGGTCTGTACCGATTGGATACGTTGGAATCAATTGAGGATTGTTTAAATATTTTTTGTATTGGATTGCTACTGTATGTCGATCTCAATTTGCTTACTAAACTTAGTTTATTTTGCTCTTTTAATACTTGTCTGATTATAATTTTTGCTATCCTTCTGTCCAATTGTCAATACTGTCAGAGCCAATAAAATTCTGGGGTCCTTTTAATGATTGTGGCAAAATTTCAACAGATCCCTCCAAGCCTTGATGGAATGCCTCGCCATTCGAGTTTTAAAGAGATTTGTAACCCATAATATGAGAGGGCAAGAAAAATAGAGTTATAAAAAATATTGTAAGGTGACTATTTTATTTGTATTGAGCCGGAATAGAAAACTATCCACGAGGAAAGGAAATAAAACATCACGATCCCCCATTGTTTAAAAACAACAACCGGAGACTAAGAAACGACTAATAAACTAGCGTAGTCGGTTCCATAGCCAAATTTTGAAATAAAAACACATACTGCTGCATAAATACGATTTAAATTATGACTACTATCGAAGAGCGGATGCTACGCGCGCTGCCCCGGATTGTCCGGGAATTTTCACTTAAATCTAAAATTTCCTTGGCTCCTCAAACTAATCCATAGAAAAGTTGATCAATAAATAACAAAGATTTAAGGAGATACTGAGGACTGACCAAAACAAATAAACGCATCAACTTTTTATTGTACAGTATATATATTTTTTTAAATTTATCTCTTAGCAGCCCAAAATTTTCTACAATATCCCCCCAAATTTAATGCGCCATTAAAATAAAATAAAATAAAAATTATTCACTGAAATTTTTGTCAAGATCTAATGAATCGTTTGGGAAGAATGCAAGGAAGAAAAGCAAGTCTTATTTTATATGTATAGATACATAATAAACCTTTAAAAAATGACAAAAGAAGTCCTTGTCGATTATATTTGCATATACATATATATATATATATATATATAATCAGGAACCCCGGCCCGGGTCCCGGCTATTTTTGAGCGTCCAGGCCCGGTGCCCCGGTTTTTTAGACATCGGGCCGGGACTTAAATTTTTTCTTTCGTTTGTCATTCATAAAGTGACGACGTTTTTTTTAAAAAAAGTTTTCGAAATATTCTTTTCCAAAAAAACGGTGTCACTTATTTTTTGGAAATTCTTTTCGTCACTTCAGCATGTCGCAGGAACGATAATATATATTAAGTCCCGGCCTGGTTTTGGCCCGGCTTGAAAAATTTAAGTCCCGTCCCGGGTCCGGCGAAAAAAGGTGTCCCGGTCGTTCCTAATTGATATATATATATATATATATATATATATAATGTAGGATGGAATAGCCTTAAAATAACTATCTATGTCCTACATCTAATGTGTCCACCCAAACTTGTTTGACAAATGAAGGATTATATAAGAGGAGTGTATATTAATTCCCGGGGTATACCAAATGAATGACACGATAAGAAGTAGTCCACTTGATGACTATTTGCGTGTTTGTGCGTGTAACCTGAGGATTAATTATGAATCGTAAATTAGCTTCAAAGTGACGTTTTGAGTTATATGATTTATGATTCCTATTTCCTTTTTCTCTCTCATTTTCGACCAAAAGCCTATGGATCAGGTTTCAATGAAGTTAACGATGCTATTTACACTTTTTTAATGGACAAACAATCACCATCTCAATTGAATTCAACTTTTAACACAGCATTCATGAAACAATTGGAACCATTGCTTGAAGACTGGATATATATATATATACTATATAATTATTGTATTATTGTAGGGTCAAATTTTGCAGAAGTTTTATTATTAAACAAAGCCTAAAAAATTGTTTAAATATATTTGTATATGATATATATATATATATATATAAACAAGGTGGTAAGATCAAATCTGGCGTTTTTCTTCTCTCAACTTAAAATACACATAAAATCGTTAATTTCTGTTCAATTTTATTTATTTAGACATCAAAATGCTTGTACAGATGTGTAGATTCTGCTTATACAATCCCCGTCTTCTACGTCGATGACGCGCTGGATCCTGGCGTGGAAGGAGGAGCAGGCCTTGGCCACCAGGGCCCTGTCCAACTTCCTGGCCTGCTTCATTATGGAGTTGATCAGGACGGCCTTGGTGTTGTGAGCCAGTCAGTTGGTGTGTCGCTCAAGGTAGCCCCAGAAAAAATAGTCCATAGGATTAAATCGGGGGAGCTAGGGGCTATAATTTAGAAAAAAAATAATTTAAAAAAGATGCAAACTGAGATTCAAAACCATAATTATGTATGTATATACGATTTTCCCTATCCCTCTTTAAGATTCAGACGTAGAGATTATTTTTTATTATAAAAAGTCAGATCTAAAGTAATAGAGTGTAGGTTGTCTCTAGTACTTTAGTATATTAAAACGATTTTTTGTATTTTTTAAAACTGTATAATCTATTATTGCGTACAAAAGAAATGTGTCTTTGTAGTTATTTAATTATTTGCACTGATACTACACTATTGAAACAGTTCATTAAGCTGCTTAAAACATGTGGTTCCTTCACAATAGTCTCAAATAATCTTGAGCCAACTTCTGAATAAGAATAGGAAGAACTGAGTCACCTTTAAATGACCTTGAATTTGTGGTCTTAAAAGGAAATAATTTGTAACTAAAATGTTTATTTATATTTTATGTAAAACAATTTTCTTTTTATTATACCTATGTTATTTATATATAATTATGCGTTGTATATATTTCAAATAGAATAAAGACCTTGCTGATGAAAAAAAATCAAACTTATACCAAGATTAAATTTTAAAATTAAGGCATTCCTTTACAAAATGAAGGAGGTTCTTCAACTGCTTGTCGGCAATTTAAGCAATATACTTATTTTAAACCCATTTCCATAAATACAATTCTATCGAATCAAATAAAAAACTAATGCAAAATGAGGTTTGTATTCTTTATGCGGACACCAGATGAACTTGTGGGTTCGATAATTGCTCCGACAAGGGCAATAACGGTTAAATAAACCGCTTCTGGTTAGAAGGCTAAACGTATTTTGTAATACGCCTCTTCATTAATGATTTATATAAGTGTTCTTATTACAAGTTGATATCGTTTAAATCGTTTTGATTTAAACACTCCTATGGTCTCGTGTTGGTTCCTTGATAGATTGGCACATGAGGTTATGAAGATAACGGGCAAATCTATCTTGAAAACAACGAAAGTTCCCCCCCAAAAAAAAGTTGTGTTTATTTTTTGAGGAATATAATAATCCAAAATAATTTTTTAGTTGAAATTTTAGACCCACATAACATTTTAGCTACAATTAAAAAAATAGAGAAGAAAATATTTTGAGCAAGATTAACTTTAAAAAAGAAAGAGGTAGGTCTTAAAGACAGTTTATATATATATTTTTTACAACAGATAGACAATAAATCACTGAGAGCTTTTCTTATGATTAAAGTAATCCAAGACAATACCTTGACCTAATCATTAGAAGACGATTATGGATTCAACGTTTCTTCCTCAGCGGTACTCAAGAGTCCCAGTAACTCTAATTTCGATTGAAATCTATTTAGTCACAAACTTCTTGTACGTGTGTCCCATCATAGATAGAATATTGTTGGATTTGAAGGATTTGTTTTTTGAAAAATTTAATTTATACCTGCTGTCTAAGGATTTTTTTGCCTATATGGATCTGATCGATTTTCCATACTCCTGTTATTGATTACATCATGAACTATATCTTGCAACAAATATATTAATTTAGACAACAAATCTTAGATCTAAAAACTTCACACTAATATATTATGTTTCTGCAAGCATATTTTTTGTTTCCTTTCACTAACAAGCCTTAATTCAACAATACCATGGGCTTGTCAAATATTTTTTATAGCAAAAGTAATATAAAAAACTCTAAGAGGAAAAAATATTTTTAACTTGTGGGTTTTACCCTCCATGAGAGCGAGAATCTTTTTTAAATGACCCCATGAAGTATAAATGGAGCACCATTCTTCATCAAAGGTTCATTTTTCAAATCTGCATGTTGCAATAGAGTGTGCTGAGTGGATAAGTCTACTTTTTAAGTCGCTCCTTTTATTCGAAAATGCAGTTTTTCATCTTACACTCATATTTTGGCGGGAAGTTTCATCTTGGCGGCCGAGAGCACGCTCATTCTTGGCGGGCTCCTCCTGCTCAAGAAAGCTGCCTTCAAGGGAGCTATTGTTGGTTCCCTTTGGCTCGTCCCAGACGAAGATGCCGACGATGTCGCGGAAAGCGGTCAATAGAGGAGTCCACTCTGGTCATGGCATCACAGATGGACGAATTGGACTGTGCCAAGCGGGCCGTCTGTGAGGTGAATGCCCTGGCTGGGGACGAACTCCGTGCAGAAGATGCCATGATTGTTCGACTATTTAACAATTCCTCAAGCTCCCTGGAGGACTCGAAGGAGTCCATCGAATTCCGTATTGCGGCAACAATAGGAAAGAGTGTTGGAGCCAAGGGCTGCTCCATCATTTATGAACGGTGTCCATACGGAAGGAAGGAACTCCTGGAAGTAATCAGGAGTCCTCAAGATCCAACTAATGGTTTTTAAATTACCAATATCCAAATATATAAAATTTGCCACTCTAAAATGGCTTTAAACGACACAATAATGTACTTTTTGTATCAAAACTTCTTTTTAAAAAAATATTATAATATAATCGTTAAAATGTACGATAATATCAAAATGATGACAAATATTTATTATACTCGACCATTGTACTAAAAAAATTATAAAGAAGACCATATAAAGTATACATTTATATCTAAAACCCGATTATTTTCTATTGAAATATAGAAGCTTGATTGGTATAATTTACTTTTATATCAAAAATGTGTTTGATATTATAATTTTCTTGACAGACCAATTTTATGAATATATGCATATACAGTAACTTAACATATCCTTCGAATTCTTCTTCTTTCTCCGAATTAAACAGCCGGGCGATTTTGGCATCCAACACCCCGAGTCAGTCTTATAAATGTCATCCTAAATCGAGTCAGTGCCGCTGTAGTATCTATGTAGTTCCGAGACAATTCCTGCCTTTCTGAAAGCTCGTCCACAATTCAAACTGATATATCATCCCAGGTATTTACAATTCACTGGCAGATAGTGGCGTATGTTGTGGTGCTGTCTCCCAGTCTTGGTGAACTTGTGTAATTGCAGGATCTGTTGTGAATCAATATGATCCATATATAAGGCGCATTGGATTATAAGGTGCATGGGAGCTTTTGAAAAAAGTAGGAAGGCTCCTAAGTGCTCCTTATAGTGCAGAAAATACAATATATATATATATAAGCGTAGGGGGAGATGTTTGGTTTGGGGGGGGGGGGGGGGGCTGCATTCAATTTGCCCGAATTTTAACAAGAACTTTTAAATAGGTAAAAAATAATCGAATGAAGAAAGCTATGTATATTCATATTTTCTCTATAGTAATTACATACTATTCATTATATTATATTTGGTAATAATTAATAATCCGTTACTTTCATAATTTCATATTTTTCCACAACTTAAATACTCGAATACCTCAACCAATTTGCCCGAATTTGAGAACTCAACCGAATTTTTTGGGGGGCACTTGCCCCCCCTGTCTCTACGCCTATATATATATATACATATATATATATATATATATATATATATATATATATATATATATATATATATATATATATATATATATATATATATTGGGTTGTTCTTATTTTTCAAATGTTTGAAATGTTAGCAACATTGTGGATTTTCTGTTTCTTGGTGATAAAAGAAGACGACATACAAAGTTTGAACAAAATCGGTCAACATTACGAGGTCGCGCAACGAGGTCAAAGTTTTAAAAATTTAGTAAAAATATAGTTTTCCGCAAATTTCTTCAAAATGGTGGACGTTACAGACTTCAATAATAATTATTAATTTAAAGGAAATCTAATTTACTACCAGACGTATGTTTGATGTTTTTAATAAACAAAGTTTTCAGTAAAAACAAAGCAAGAAAGGGAGTGTGTATTGTTAGCTTATTTCATAGCTTTTTTGTATCAATTAACTTCACTCGCCTGTAGAAGATGACTTGTTCGCTTCAGAGTAAAATAGTACTTTTAAGTTTAGTAAACCTTTAGATGATAAATCCAAAAATGACCTTGGTTGCATTCTATCAATTCAGAATTCAGTACAATCTGAGTTTACATCATATGATTCAGAGCCTGTATTGACCTATAAGAAATCGATTATGAAAAAAATAAAAAATAATGTGTTTCTTAGATTTGCGTCAAGGTATCCTCTCAAAATTTTACTTTGTCTCTGACGCATTTATAATCCATTATATACGTCATTTTGTACGCGAGATAGGCTTTTTTTAATGTACATATAACTCTCTACTTATTAATATGACATGATTTAGTATACCAAAATATTAAAGCTGGTTAACCAAGCTTTCATTTGATATGTTTGGTGTTCTAAAAATCGCTATACTTTAAGAGATATAAGCAAATACGTACACTCCCGAAAATTGATCTTTTGATATGAGAATATACGATTACCATATGGTAACGGCTGTTAGTGTTACCTGAAAAAAAGAAGGGAGAGAAGTGAGGCAAAATACTCCCTCCCTTCTCTTTCTCTTTCTATCCAGGTAACACTAACAGCATTACCATATGGTAATCGTATATTCTCATATCAAAAGATCAATGTTTGGGGGGTACGTGTACGTATAGTATATATATATATATATATATATATATATATATATATATCAGGAAACAACAGGGTACCCAGCCCGGTTCCCGACTTTTTGAACGGCTCGGCCTGGTGTCTAAAAATCAGCGGCCCGGGACTTTAATATATTCGTTCCTTTGTCGTTCTGAAAGAGGCGACGTTTTTTATGAAGAAAAAAAAATTCCTATTTATTTTTTTAATTACAAAAATTATTTTCCATAAGAAAGTGATGTAGTATTTAAAACAAATATTACAAATTATTTTCTAAAAACGTCGTATTTTACGCACTATATGGCGTACCTAGGAGCCTTCATATTTTGCCAACAAGCTTTTCAACAAGAAATGGGGTTCATTAAACTTTGGTGAAACTCAAAAAGCAGATGCAATACTTAGTTTGCAATGGGATCCACCAAATACGACATTCCTTGAAATTGTTCAAGTATATCTTCACATAAACGCTGTCATTACCAAGAGTCTATTATTTTATGGCAGCATATATTCCAGCCATTGGACCCAAATATAGTTTAGAAAATTCAATTACAAAGGATATAAGATAAAAACACTTATCATTGTGTTGTAGATAGTAGATAACACTTAACTTAAACTCAAGCATTCACGAAATAATGCAAAAAGAAAACCAACTAGAGGCATATATACACTCAAAGAGTGCAAACCTCCGCCGTCAAGGGGTCCTTATGAGCCTTCCGAGGCGATTTTTCACGACTTGGGGGCGTAGAGGGACGGGGGAGGGTTCCACTCGACGGAATTTCCGAGAGGAAGACGCTCCCGGCACCCAATTTCACAGCACAGCGACATCTATTGGCAGAGTAGGCTAACTTGAAATATTTATAGTATTTAGCTCATTTTGCATTTTAATTATGCACTCAGAGATGCCAAAATTAAATCACTTGTTCCTTTTGGCACTTCTAACAACTCCACAAAGTTTCATCCGAATCCGTTCCGTACTTTTTGAGTTATCCTGCTGACAAACAAACCAACAAACTAACAAACCAACAAACCAACGCCAGTGAAAACAATACCTCCTTCGGCGGAGGTAATAAAGTCATATGAACTTATTTATCATAAGTACAGAAAGGTATTTCATCCTCTTGAATGAATATATTTAATGTTACATCAAATATGGTGTAGGAATCTCTTATGTTCTAGTGTTGTCCATCGGGCGGGCACGCCCGCCCGCCCACCCAACGGGCGGCCGAGCTCGGGCGCAAAAAATATGAAAGTCGGGCGGGCTATGCGGGCGGCCTTTTTATTTTTTCTATTTTTTTTAAAAATGACCTCTTTCTAAAAGAAAACGTCTTCACTTTTTTCCTCAGACCTCTTTCTAAAAAAAATGTCCTCACTTTTTCTCGGATCTGTTGAATTGAATTTGTTTCTTCTATTAATATATTTTCCCAATGGTCGGGCGGGCGCAAGTCGGGCGCATATCAAACTAATCGGGCTCTGTCTCGGGCTGGACTCGGGCTCAATTATTAGTCTTTCGGGCGGGCTCGGGCTCGAAAATCGCGCCGATGGACAACACTATTATGTACTACAAAGGAATGCTGAATAGCCTCAATAAAAGGAAGGAAGACATTAAAATACGAAGAGATTAAATACTTGTTATCCCTTAAACAGTCAAAGTCTAACTACCAAGACTTGATTTATATAAAAAGGACAATAGATATCCATTGATGTCGACTTTATTAGACATCTATTGCTGGATTTCCTTTTTTCTGTTCTCAAGACTACATATTTAATTCAGGTAGTATGGCAGTTATTTTAGGTCACTATATGTCTTCAAAGAAACCCTTGTAGTTGAGGAAATTTTTCTTTTCTGTATCAAATTATTGTATAGGTCGGTGGTTATGACTTTTACGATGTCGGGATTCTTGTCATTCTTTCCCTTACAGACCTTTTGCTAGGACATAATATGGGTCGAACTGCCTACACCAATGCTTAAAATTCTTTTACGTGTCTTCTTCACGAATGTTTATTTCTCTAAAAATAAATACACAATTAAATGATACATGAAGGGACTGATTGACTTTTCGTCCACTTGTCGGATGGTTAGGTCGATCTTTGATCCTCTCCGTGGGGAATCAGTATGCAGGGGGTCGCTAAGGAGTCACTCAATCCAAGGGTAGTTTCAGCAATGAAATACCACTTGATAAGAAAACTATAATTCAATATTAACTTTTCAAAGAACATTATTGACTGTTTTGTATATAACAATGTGAAAAATATGAATAAAATATTTATTTACAATGTTTATTTATACATTATACTATGTGTAATTTCTCTGAATAAATAAAGTTAATAAAAAAAGTATTGTCAGGCTTCTAACTTTGACTCTTTGTATGATTAATATGTTACCTGATCAAAAATCCTGACGAGAACTAAGTTGAAAAGAGTCTGTAACTTATTGTATATATGAAAACCCTTTTCGTTGTTTCCTATAGGTGTATATCAATCATATACATATTATTCTATTTATAGGCTTGCTTATAATATGAGAAAAGTGGTCAGTGGTCCGAGGCAATGCAGTTTACCTGGTGCAAATATTTTTAAATGAATGGATCTAAAAATAAATTCTACTACATACATGCTACCGGATTTATTCCACTGCTGTGTGAGCTAGTTTTTTTTTTGCATGTAAAAACATAAAAAGAGTCGTTATATAAAGCTGCAGGATCAGACGGGCAAATTACTCATCAATTAAGTTCCCCCGCCCAAAAAAATCATTGCATTTCTAAAATACATGTATAGGATGTCCTATACTGACATTAGTATATTTGTATAACTTAATTTCCGATTGATCACATGCTTGTGGTTTGTAAGATGACATCCCTAAGGATTGATCAATAATATAAATTTCAGGCTTTGTATTAGTGAAATAGAAGATTCTGTTTGTTGTAAAAACGAGACTTAATTTTTTCATCTGTGAAAAGTAATTCATGCCTGTATTTCCCTTATTTATTACCTCCGCCGAGGAGGTATTGTTACCTCCGCCGAAGGAGGTATTGTTTTCACTGGCGTGGTTGGTTTGTTTGTTTGTCAGCAGGATAACTCAAAAGTGCGGAATGGATTCGGATGAAACTTTGTGCAGTTGTTGGAAATGGCAAAAGGAGCAAGTGATTAAATTTGGGTTCTCTGAGCGCTTCTTTAGATGCAAAATGAGCTAAATACTAATAAATATTTCAAGTTAGCCTACTCTGCAATAGATGTCGCTGTGCTGTGCTTCCTCTTTGATGAACTGGAACGCCCCCTATAATTCAAGTGTGTAGAATTAAAGGAGCAGTATGCAGAGTTAAAAGGACAGTGCGTAGAGGGTTGGAAATGACAAAAAGACCAAGTAATTCATTTGGTGGGGATCGGCGGAGGTTTGCACTCTCTGAGTGTATACAGCCTCTAGTTTTCACTGGTGTTGGGTTGTTGGTTTGTTTGTCAGCAGGATAACTCAAAAAGTACGGAACGGATTCAAATGAAACTTGGTGGAGTGTTGGAAATGTCAAAAGTAACAAGTGATTAAATTTTGGCATCTCTGAGTGCAAAATTAAGATGCAAAACGAGCTAAATACTAATAAATATTTCAAGTTAGCCTAATCTGCCTATAGATGTCGCTGTGCTGTAAAATCGGGTGCCAGGAGCGTCTTCCTCTGGGAATTTCCGTCGAGGGGAACCCTCCCCGTCCCTCTACGCCGCACCAGTCGTGAAAAATCCGCCTCGGAAGGTTCATAAGGACCCCGTGACGGCGGAGGTTTGCACTCTCTGAGTGTATATATGCCTCTAGTTATATATTACATTTATTATATCCATGGTGCAACTACATAAAAATGCATAATAAAAAGGTTTAGCTTAAATAAATTCTTCAATGAAGGTATTAGCTCTACAAATTATTTTAGCATATGACGTACAAATATTGTTTCGTTCTTATAACTGTAACAGAATGTTACACCAAGGATGCTATGCCTACAGATATGTGATGTAAGATAGACTAAGCTACTTTAGATATGGAGTCCCACCATATTTAAAATGGCATTATATGCTATTGGTGTTCAGAGAGAGCACAAACGCATATATATATATATATATATATATATATATATATATACATATATAAACTATAAAGCTATGAAATGTATATAGCGAAAACTGAATCATAATTGTAAAATAATCACTACCTTTTTCTATTGCTATGTAATATTTCATGTATATTTTTTTTTTTTGTATATGATAGATTTAGTTCCATTCATACAATAAGTATAATAAATCCCTTTTATTGATGGATATTCGAGTTGTCTAGACTCATTCTTGTCCTTTTTATATTATTAGTTTATATATTTTATTTTATATACTAAATAGTCCTGTTTAACCTATTGAAATAAATGTTTGAAGATATTTTTATTTTATATGAAAGTAAGCTAATTAAAGTGAAGAATGTTTGCTTACCTTAAATATATGGCTCCCCCCCCCCCCCATGAGTGGTTTTATTTCCAGTAGAACTGGATTCGCCCTTGATCCCTAAATGGATACTCAAGTTTACCGTTAATTCCTATATGCCTTTTTACTATAAATACATGCTTCCAAAGTGTGGAAAGGCAGCATTCGCTGTTAGGTCTCAGAGGTGAGTTCAACTCGAGGACCCCAACATTTTAATAAAATCTACGAAACTGAATCATATTTAATTATGTGTTATTTAATATAAGTGTTGGAAAAATATATTATAAGTATATATACATTAACTTTTGTTAATTAATTATTTTTCCAGCCAATCAAACCAGTAATTATGAAGGGAAACGCCATGATCTTGACTGGAGCCTTAGCCTTGGCTAGCTGCATGATCCTTAGTGAGGCCACATTCATTTTACTTCCAGCCATTGGAGGCACTGCCGCCCTTGGTGGTCTGGCCCTGCTTAAACTGGCCGCCCTTAAGGGTCTGGGTCGTTGGTGCACTCCTGTCGGGGATGGTGGGGGAAGCAGTAGTGCCCAGCAAAGGGTCACTATGGCCGCCGCCACCGCCGATCAGCCGACGACATCGAGTCTCTCCTCCTCACAGCCTCCCAACGTGATGCCTCCGACTGCGCCAAGAAGCTGATCTGCGAGGTCAACGGCCTCTCCCTGAAGGAAATTGACACCCCCGAGGAGGCCATGATCCTGAGGCTCTTCAACGCTGAGGCATTGGATGTCTCCAAGCTGACGGTAGAGTTTGATCTTGCCGCCCAAATCGGAAAGCGTGCAGGCGTACAGCAATGCTCCCTTGTCTACGAAAGGTGTCCTCCACAACAAGGAAAAGCTCATCCAGTTCTTCAATGACCCGAACACTGGAAATGTGGCATAGAAGTGATATGATGGGCTTTTTTAGAAACTAATTCATTCTCAATCTTTCCTATATTACAAAGACTTAAAAAAAACATGTAACAAATATTTTATGCAATAAAACTATATTTTAGATTTTAGTGAATAAAAATGTCAAAAATTTGTATTTTGTTTTAGTTAGAATAATTGTAAAGCAATTTGGATATGTCAAAAATAAGATTATGTATATTTATTTTAGTTCGGTTAAAAGCGATCTAAAACCAAAATAACATGTAAAAAAAAAAAAAAAAAAACTAGATTGCTATGACAAAAAAGTCTCCAGATAAAGGAGTGCGCAATACTTTACTTAATATCACATAAATGCTTACATTTTCACATTTTTAGCTTCGGATTGTACAGCTGTTATTGGATTCCATGTTTAAGGATTTTTCTAAACTGAAAATTTATTATTATAAAAGAACCCTTACTGGGGGATGAGCTTGATGTTTTATTTTTTATCTATAACAAGAAGCATTTCTTGTCATGCAGCCGCACAAATACTAAATTTGAAACTAAATATTGAACACGTTAAATCAATTTAGCTTAATGATAATGCCAAATTACTATAGAATAGCCATGAAATCCAGCCTTTTATGGTGGAATCGTCTATATTTTTTCCAAGAAACATCCAACCACTCAATAGTCTTAGATGTCAGGATTTTAAAATAAGGAATGCAATGTATATATATATATATATATATATATATATATATATATTATATTCTATATATATATATATATATATATATATATATATATATATATATACAGGGTGGTAAGATCAAATCCGATGGGTTTTCAGGACATCCCTTAACACGGATGACCGTATGGCCGTATATGGAAATCTACAGCCTGTTATCTGGAACGAGCAAGAACGCAGGTGTGCCTTATCCAGATTCTTTGTATACAGGGCAACACCATTAGCAACATCCAGGTCTCTGAGCTGCTCGGGATCGACCGAAGAAGGGTTGCTGAGCTCAGGCAGCAGCTGAAGGATACCAGGGACCTCGTGCTGTCGTCGACAGGGCCTTCAGGCCCTCCAGCAGCGTCCGCAAGGCCAGGACCCCCGATTTCATCAGGAGGGTATCAGACATCTTCGAGCACGACCCCAGCAGGTCCATCAGGGATGTCGCCAAGGAGCAGATCGTTTCTCACGTAACTTTGTTGACCGGTGTGAACTTTGTTGTCACAGCTACAAACTCAAGGTTGGTCAGCTGTTGACGCAGAAGAACAAGAGCGTGCTGCCCCTAGTTCCCCCGATTGAATACTATGGACTATTTTTTCTGGGGCTACCTTGAGCGACACACCAACTGACTGGCTCACAACAACAAGGCTGCCCTGATCAACTCCATAATGAAGCAGGCCAGAAGTTGGACAGGGCCCTGGTGGCCAAGGCTTGCTCCTCCTTCCACGCCAGGATCCAAGGTGTCATCAACGCAGAAGGCAGATGGATTGTATAAGCAGAATCTACACATCTGTACGAGCATTATAATGTCTAAATAAATAAAATTGAACAGAAATTAACGATTTATGTGTATTTTAAGTGAGAGAAAAAAAACGCCAGATGTGATCTTACCACCCTGTATATATATATATATATATATATATATATATATATATATTATATAAGAGCTGCGACTACCTAATGTAAATTGGTATTCGATAATACCAACAGTAGATTTCAAATACCGAACCGATTACACGATATTCGGTAGAAACTACCAAATCGGTACGGTATATTTAAAAGTATGACTTTTGTGACATTCACATAGAGACATAAAGATATAGAGAGCTTATTCCTTCAATAGTAGAGAAACATCGTTCAACTGTCGCTTTACCCAACATAATACCAAGTAATTTGTACAATGTTGTCGTAAGTTGATATTCGGATAGAAGTAGATTATATATACTGTTTAATAAAAACGAAAAAAATATTTGAATAAAATTTACGTTTTGTTTTTCTAAGTACTAAGGTAAAAGTGGAAGCGCTCCTTGTGTGAAGAACTTAAGCTTTGCAAAATAAATGAACAATTACTTACCTCCAACGGAACAACTTATAGTATTATTGAACAGATACAGAAATATACATTCAATATAAGCACATGCTTTGCATTGAATACTAGAGTACCTGAAAGTGCGTTCAAATATCGGATAAAAAAGACACAGTAAATGAAAAAAATATATAGCCTTGTATGATTAGTATGTATTAAAATAAAAATAATCTCTAATAAATTATAACAAATTATATACTAAATTTTCCTTTGTTATAAATTTTCCGATATTAAATGTATATGAAGAAGTCACAGAGCAGATACAAAAATAAATTTACTCTCCTTTCTTATCTACCGTACCGATTATCGATCGATACTATAGATATATAATAAAATCTACCGAATACCGATATCGATCGGTAGAGCTATATACCGAATACCGAACGGCGGTAGATTTTTCTACCGAATCCCAGCTCTGATATACATACAATATATATACTAAAATTTAAACTATACTGATATAATGTCCACAGAATTCCTCTAGTTTATATTAGGAACAGCATCTCACAAGATTGCGGGTAGAGCTTTGATTAAAGAAGAAGACTGGCTTTCACAAAACTA